>SZWC01004832.1:81922-102148 GCA_023375785.1 Penium margaritaceum | reverse complement strand
AACCCGTGGAACCTGTGCCACGAGATCTTTGTTGGCATAGAGGACCTTGATGTCCTCGTTCCTGGCGATGACCGCCTTCTTCTGTGTGAACACCACTGTCATGTCGTTGTCCGTTATCTTTGACACGGACAGAAGGTTTGCCGCAAAGGAGGGCATGTAGACCACGTCACGTAGCCGTAGATCCTTCTCTGCACCATTAAGGTTGATGCTCACCAGCTTGTCTCCCACGCCCTTTGCGTTGATGACACTGCCGTTTGCACATCTGAACCGCCGATCGGTGGGGCCGATGGAGACAAATCCAGCCTGGTCGTTGCTGGAGTGATGATCGGTGCCGGAGTTGAGCCCAAAAGCTCCTGGCCTGAGCAGCGCCGCTCCTTTTGCTGGAGGCGTGCTCTGTGCCATCATGTTGGTGGCTTCTTTGCCACCCCTTTTTTTGCCTTTGTTCCCACCGCTTCCGCCGTCTTCCTTCTTTGGTGACCTGCACTCTCTTGCCCAGTGCCCAGGTTTGCCGCAGTTGCGGCAGTTACCCTGTCGCTTGGGAGCCTTGCCGCCATTGTTGCCTCCGCCGCCACCGCTTCCGCNCCCGCGGCCACCGTAGCGTGCGGCATAGGCTGAGAAGTTAGCCTCACTTCCGCTGCGGCGCATGGCCTCGTTTCGCACGTACTCGGACACTGCCGTGTACGTCAGGTCGTCCTCCTTCCAGCCGCCCATGACGGTGATCATTGGACTCCAGCTCTCCGGTAGCGCCATGAGGAGGATCATGGCTTGCATGTTCTCGTCAAGGTCCCAGTTCATCTGGCGAGCCTCGCCAAGGAGTCCTTCAAACTCCTGTAGGAAATCGGGGATTGATTCCCCCTCATTCACCCGCATGCTGATCAGCCGTTGTAGGATGAATAGTCTGTTCGCGAGGGAGGTGGATTGGTGCACGCGCTTGAGCTTGTCGTAAGCTTCGGAAGCCAGCGTGTACCCGGCAATGATGGGAACATACTTCTTGGCTATCGCGTTGCTGAGGAATGACATGAAAACATCATTTCGATCCATCCAAGCCTCATGCTCAGATGTGCCTTCCGCGGGAACCTGCTCCTCTCCCTTCAGTAGCTTGATGAAGCCGCGCACTTTCATCGCCAGCTCAAACTGCCATCTCCAAAGGGGGAAGTCAATCCCCTCGAAAATGGGGATTCCTCCCAGGGGTCTAAGACCTTGCGGCAGTGACATAGCACTCACATTTGCTCCAGTGGTCTGCCCTGTGGTAGCCACTGTTGATCTTGAGGACTGCCCTGCGGCAGCCCCCACTCCTCCCGATGGGTCAACCATTTTTGTTGCCCTTGTCTGCTTCCCACGTCTCAGCTGCGTTGAGGCCGATGTAGGCTGATGTTAGCTGATGTCTGCTACCAGTTTTAGGATGCAGATCCGTTGCTTACCCCTCCAGCCGATGTTCACCTGCAGACAGAGAATATATCTACACCAACACACCCAGGGTCTTGCCACCAAGGGCAGAGCTTCTCCTGGTTGGGACACAAGGGTCGTGCCTCCAAGGGCAGAGCTTGTCCTTAGTCCCTGTGTGCTAAGTGCAGACCAAGCCGTTGGAGCTGATGAAGCTGATGGAGCTGATGGAGTTGATGGAGCCGGCGTGTGCACCTGGAGAGAGCGTACCAGAGTTGAGCGAAGCGTGCCTTACAACTGGTCAGTGTGGGCCCATAACCCTTTGTCAACCGGCCTGAGGCAAACGGACTAGANAGCTAGGAGAAGATATCACCCTCAGGATCACGGTTCCACACTGAGCAGTTCCTAGGCAATCACTTGCTAGCAACTGTGTCCACTTAACACTTGGTCACTTTCGCGCGAGGTGCTAGTCAAAGACTAACTCCTGGGGCTTAGACCAACCAGTGTCTTCTTTATACTGTTCCTTAGTTGGACAACTCTGTGAGGAGCATCTAAGGCCAGATTGTGTAATTAGAATGAGGAATGAGCCTGGTACATATAGTCCTAGGCCTGGCTTCTAAGGTGTGTGGGTAGTGACACTTTTGGGGTGGTCACTCCACACCACCTCACCAGTCCGCCAATTGGCGTATCCACTGACCGCCAAGTGGCGCACTCTCCTCATGCATGGAGAAATGTCTAAGAAACTTCCCCTGTACTAGAAGGTCAAAAAACCTCCTGCGCACATCAAGGCTCGATCGAAGGACCTGTTGTCCCTAAGTCCAACATGCTATCCGTTGCGCTACACTTCTGGTGTCTCGCTTGGACTTGCACCACGAACAAGGTTTGGGGGACTTACTCCAAGGGAGCAGTGCATGCCCAACCTGTCCGTCAACCCATAGCAGTGGCCATGGGGCATAGAAGAACAACAGGAGATCGCTAAAGCGCTCCCCCACGGCTCGTGCGTATCGGGCCTGATGCAGCAACAGTGTCCGATGTCTGCGATCTCGCACGATCTCCATACCAAGAAACACCGATGCAAGACCGAGGTCCTTCATCCTGTAGGCGGTCTGCAGGACAGCCTTGGCCTCCTTCACGGCCTCCAGGGACGGAGACGCGATCAGGAGGTCATCAACATAGACCAGGATGGCGATGAACCGCTCGGGTGTCGGTAGGATGAAGAGTGAGGGGTCTACCTCGCTCTATACGTATACTGGGCGAGTCAAGGTGCCAGTGATCTCCCGGTTCCAACACTGTGGAGGCCGCTTGAGGCCATACAAGGACTTGCGCAAGCGCCAGACCTTGTCACCGTCCTCAAAGCCAGGTGGCTGAGCCACGTACATCTCCTCATCCAAAGAGCCATGGAGGAACGTGTTATTCACATCCATCTGGTGTAGTTCCCAGTCATGCTGAGCCACTACACCAAACAGAGCTCGAGCTGAGGTCATGCTGCCGACAGGGGCAAAGGTGTCAGTGTAATGAACTCCCTCAATCTGAGAGAACCCCTTGACGACCAAGTGGGCCTTGTAGCGTTCCAGTGAGCCATCCGGCTTCACTTTCTTGCGAAAGACCCACTTGACCTGAATCGCCTTCCTCCCAGGGGGAAGGTTGACCAGCTCGTAGACTCTCTGCTATCAGANTCCAAAGAGCCATGGAGGAACGCGTTGTTCACATCCATCTGGTGTAGTTCCCAGTCATGCTGAGCCACTACACCAAACAGAGCTCGAGCTGAGGTCATGCTGCCGACAGGGGCAAAGGTGTCAGTGTAATGAACTCCCTCAATCTGAGAGAACCCCTTGACGACCAAGTGGGCCTTGTAGCGTTCCAGTGAGCCATCCGGCTTCACTTTCTTGCGAAAGACCCACTTGACCTGAATCGCCTTCCTCCCAGGGGGAAGGTTGACCAGCTCGTAGACTCTCTGCTCTCGGATAGCGCGAAGCTCATCCTCGCAAGCAGCTCGCCAGGCATCAGCATCCTGCGATGAGAAAGCCTCCCTCAATGTGCTCAGGTCAGGCGCCATAGACAAGGAACTCTGCGTGGCAAGTGCACACGCCTCAGTATCAGGCCTGACAGCCACGAGATCAGCTGCTGCGTCACAGGCGATATGGAACTCACGAGTGACCAGGTCGTGCCCTATGGGACACGCTAGGTGTACCTCTGAAAGCTCAGTGCGGACACTCAGGCCTAAGGCCTTTGTGCCTGGATCACCGCTCGCGATGTTGCGTGACGACCACCTGGGTCCGGGACCCAACGCTCGCTGAGCTCCGGAATCCAGTGGTCGAAGGCAGCCACCGGGCTCACGGGAGTAACCGGAGGTCGAGGGGCGCACCTCAGGCTCAGGAACAGGTACGACCACAGGGACAGGTACAACCACAGCTGGTGAGGGCTGAGACGAGGCAGCCGGAGGTTCCGTGCGAGGGGAAGCGTGTGTGGGGGACACTGAGCTGGGAGTGACAGCGGGCAAGGCTGGCCCGGACACTGAGACAGGGGTGTCAGCCGACGTAGGGACAGGAGTGGGCTGGGCTAGGTCAGACGCCGAAGCAGGGGTGCCAATAGAAACAGGTGGTGATGCAGGAGAAGGTGTGAGAGCAGCGGTATCTGTGGGGTGTGAAGCAGGCTGAACAGGCGGGATCTCTGGACCAACGGCAATGATAGCCGGATCATCAAGTGCTGGAGATTGTAAGGGGACTCGAGCGGACACATCAGCCTGACGAGAGATGGTCGCTGGCGGAGAAGTCTCCCCCATCCGCCGAGGACCCTCATAGGAAGGGACATGAGCTGCAGAAAGGGATGTGATCAAAGTCAGATCACGGTGTGTGAGAGATTCAAAAAACAGCGCGTCACGGGACTCAATGACACAACTACGAGTGGGGTCCCAAAAACGCCAGGCCTTCGACCACGGGGAGATGCCAATGAAGGCACACAAGCGGCCCCGAGGGGAGACCATGGAACCCTGTTGGTCCTCGGTGTACCACACGGAGGCCAGGGAGCCCCAGACGCGTGCGAGACGAAGATCGGCACGGTGGCCAAACCAGAGCTCGTACGGCGTAACATGATCCGGAAGCGGACCATGCGGGGGGCGGTTCCAGACCCACGTCATGTAGGCGAAGCCCTAAAAGGCGAAGGACTCCCGGAGACCTCACTCAGACCGCATGGCACGGACCGCATCCTCCATGGTGCGGCTCCAGCGCTCAGAGACACCGTTCTGCTGTGGAGTAGCAGGAGCGGAGACCTGGTGAAAAATGCCGTGCTCAGCAAAGAAGGAGTCCATCTCACCGAGGAACTCACCGCCGCTATCCGAGCGAAAGGTATGTAGCATGTGGCGAGACTGACGCTCAGCCATCACGAGCCAAAGCCGAACCACAAGGGCGGTGTCGCTCTTTTGACGCAGACTGTAGACCCACCGTATCCGGGTGAAGTCATCAGTCAGCGTCAGAACATACCGGCCCCTCTCGGACAGGGACTCGACCGGGAGAGGACCGTGCAGGTTCAAGTGGACCAACTCGAGTGGCCTCAGCGCTCGGGAACGCAAATCAGGGTAAGTGCACCGGTGCATCTTTCCCTGAGCGCAAAAAAGGCAGTCGGTCTTAGGTGGCTTCTCGAAAGAAGCCACGTCAAGGCCAAGAGCGGGCTATGTCCGTATGAGCTTCGACACAGTGTCAGAGCCCACATGACACAGACGTCGGTGAAGCAACCTCTGGTGTTCTGGGGATAGAACACCAGTGACAAAAACATGTCCAGAGGAAGGGGGAGAGCAAGGAGAGGATGGTCGAGCAATGCGGTACAAATCATCGACGACTGAAGCACGCAAGACAATGCTACGAGTGTCAAGAGCAGTCATCGTCGCTGAATCAGCGGTGTGCTCAATGGAGAGACCCATCAGAGTGCAGGCACGTACAAACAGCAGACTCAGCTCAAGATCAGGCACAAACAGCATGTCAAAGAGATATAGGGGGCCAGACGGACCATCAAAGCATACAACCCCAACACCGTGGACCGGTAAGGACTGACCAGAGCCTGTACAAACAGAACGGACAGTCGTGACAGGACCAAGTACCACAAAGTCACTACGACGACACGTCATGTGGTGGGTGGCACCGGAATCGATGATCCAAGTGCCACCGGAGTCACGACTGGTGGACGTCACTGTACAACGAGCAATGGAACACTCGGCATCAGAGGGACGCTGAGCCGTCAGTGGGAAGGAACGACGTACATCACGAAGGTGAGACTCATGAATCCAGTCAGTGCAGTCAGGCCCANCAGCGGTATGCTCAACGGAGAGACCCATCAGAGTGCAGGCACGCACAGACAGCAGACTGAGCTCAAGATCAGGCACAAACAGCACGTCAGAGAGATACAGGGGGCCAGACGGACCATCAAAGCATACAACCCCAACACCGTGGACCGGTAAGGACTGACCAGAGCCTGTACAAACAGAACGGACAGTCGTGACAGGACCAAGTACCACAAAGTCACTACGACGACACGTCATGTGGTGGGTGGCACCGGAATCGATGATCCAAGTGCCACCGGAGTCACGACTGGTGGACGTCACTGTACAACGAGCAATGGAACACTCGGCATCAGCGGGACGCTAAGCCGTTAGTGGGAAGAAACGACGTACATCACGAAGGTGAGACTCATGAATCCAGTCAGTGCAGTCAGGCCCATCATCATCACATGCGGACTGTGCGCCCCCACACGTGTCATCACGAGTCATGAGGACGGACAAACAAGCAGTCTGTGACCCACTCGACAATGACAACACACTCGCACCTCCCAGAAAGCAAAGCGCCAGAAGATGATGAAGCTTGGCGATGGTGCGGTCACGTGGGTCTGGAGCACTACTGCTCGCTGGTGAGGACGAAGGAACAGCTGCTGTCGTGGTCGCCGTGCGTCCAGAGGAGTGTGCAAGCGACGTGCCGGAGGCGGTGCAGGCAGCATGGGCAGCCTGAAGTCCGCGAGTGATGCGCTCCCAGTCAAGCGGCTGCTGGCACTCAGTGTAGCGATGGGCACCTCCACAATTGTAGCAGTGCACGGAACGGCCACTGCTACCACTGGATGAGGACTGCTGCTGAACCGATCCGCGCTTCCTATTCTTCTTCTTCCCTTGGGCAGCTGCTGCAACGCCCTACGTCTGCGTGGGTGTAGACGGGGTCAAAGAGGAGGAGGAAGATGCACTCATATTGGAGGTAGATGAGCGTGACTGCAGGAGGGAAGATGGTGGTGAGACGAGGACTGCTGCAGCGAGGGAAGTCTCCTGATGTGCTACTGCTGCCTCGCGGGCCAACGTCACCTAGAGGAAAAGCTGATGGGCCCAAGGGAGCAGCTGCAGGGTGGCTGAGAAACGGTCAAGAACAGCATCGCTGTATCGTGTGAAAATGTCGGTGTACTCCAGGCGAACTCCGAGCATGATCGTCCGAAGTGCCCACAGCTGTGTGCCCCCTGAGGTCCGTAGACGCGTGTAAACATGCATGGCGCGTCGCCAGTAATCCGCCGCAGGCTCCGCTGGTCCCTGACGGAGCGAGTGGAAGGCGCGAATGTATGACGCACGCGTCTCTGCGGCCAGTACGGACAACGGCAGATCCCAGCCTCCACGAGGATCAGCTCCGGTGCCTGTGCCAGCCTCGCCAAGGAAGGGGCGGAAGTCGACGACAGTCTCGCGTGGCATGGCGTAGAGAAGTCCTCGCATGGCCCGGGCTGCTGTCAGCACTGTGCTGGATCTGTAGACTGGTATGGGCTGTGGTAGTAAGGCCACACTCCCTCGGAAGTGGCCCACACCTGAAAGAGGATCTCCCAGCAGTCAAATCCATCCTCGTTGATGTACTGTGGAGATGGTGCCTCAAAGTCCTTTGGATGCCGCTCCGTGGGGAGAGCAACCGCAGGCTGAGGAGGGCAAGAGACGGGGAAGACTCCTGGAAGAGGGTGATCACCGGGGAAGTCAGGTGACGGTTGTATCGGGGACACGGGTGGAGGTCGGATACCCGTTTGCAGCTGACGGAGACGCTCCTGTAGAAGACGAATCTCCCGCTCCTGGGAGTCATCCTCGAAGCCTAGCATGAATGGCTCGTCATCAAGGAGGTCCGCAGGTGGTGGAGAAACCACACCAGGAGGTGAAGCAGGCGGAGCACCTGTCGCGGGCACCTGGGCCGAGTGCTGGGTGGAGACCGCAACGCCGGCAGCTCCCTCAGAAATCCGCGAAGGAGCCGTGGACTGAGCACGCAGGAGCTCAGTCAGCGTGCGGATCACGTCAGTCTGCTCTCGCTACAGACGACGCATCTCCTCCTATTGGCTACGCAGGTCCGCAATGGCCTGCGAGCGAGGGCTCAATACCCCTGCAGAAGAGGAGGAGGGATCACCTGGTCCCTTGTCCTTGTCGTCGGGCGAACTCATGCCGCCGCTCACTATGGGACGACAGGTCAAGTTTGCCGGATTTCAAAACCGTCTGCGTTTCTCGGGGAGTTGAAACGCTGGCAACTTTTGACTTTCCGGGTGAAAACTTGGCTAAGTGTAATGCTGACGTCAGCAAGTGGTTGCTGACATCAGCATGACCTGATGACGTCAGAAATCAACAATGCTGACGTCAGCTCGTCCCCTCCCTTTTTTTTCTTTTTTTTTCTTTTTTCTTGTCACGGTTCTGCCGCGTGTGGAGCCGCCTCGCGGTGGCGCGCGGCAGTTCCGTGGAAGCTGCGCAGCAGCTTCCACCCTGCTGCTGCTACAGCTGTGCTGTCAGCTGCATCAGCAGCTGCGTAGCTGCGTGTGCAGCGGTGGCAGCAGCGGCTGCGCTGCTGCTGCTGCTGCTGCGCGCGGCGGCTGCTGCTGCACGCTGCAGCTGCTGCTGGCTGCCGCCGCCGCGCGCTTCTGCTGGCTGCCGCCGCCGCGCGCTACTGCTGCTGCCACTACTGCGCTGCTGCTGCCGCCGCGACTGCCACTGCTGCTGCTGTACTGCTGCCGCTGCTGCGCTGCTACTGCCGGCGCTGCTGCTGCCGACGCTACTGCTGCGCTGCTGCTGCCGCCGCTGCTGCCACGCTGCTGCTGGGGCCGCTACTGCTGCGCTGCTGCTGCGCTGCTGCCACCGCCGCTTCTACTGCTGCTGCTCTGCTGCTGCGGCTGTGGGAGGGCGGCTGCACACACCGCAGCCGCCACACACCTCTGCGTGGCGGTAGATGCCGCTGCTGCTGCCTCTGCAGCTGCAATCTCACGTGGTGGGTGGAGTACGTTGACGGCGACCGGTCGTCTCCAACAGATCCCAGAAAACTCTGCTGCAGCGGTGACTCTCACTGCTGCTGCTCTGCTGCGTCTCTGCTGCGCAGCTCAGTGAGAACTGTCTCACTGCTCTGATACCAAGAGAAAATGGGTAGAAGCTTCCTAGCAACACGGCCGCTGACCGGGCGTCAGTGCCTGGTCAGACGGTGACGACAGTCACAGTTCGGACACACAACGGCAAGGGTTTGGCTAGGAGACACAAGGCAAAGCGTCAGAATGCTTCAATATAGCATATGCAGAGAGAAATGACAACTGACAGGTCCAAGGCATAAATACCTGCCGCGGCGCACGGCAGGTGTCGCATGCGGCAGTCCAAGAGCTGTCCTAAAACCGGCCCAAAACCACTGTTTTGGCCGGAACACTACGCACACATGTCAGAATCCTACGCCGTCTAAACCTAGACGTGCAGAATCAAACGACGGACGCAGCGACTGGTCACATGCATGCATCCATTGACTGACAGTGAGCATACAATGCAAAAACATGCAAGTAGGCCTCATGGCCAGTCCGCCGAAAGGCGCCTGCAAGACGTAGAAGGCACAGCAAAGAGTCCCGGTGGCATCTGGGGCTCTGGAACAGTGGTCGGTCAGCTCCAAGCGGGTAGTCCGCTGCCTGTCATTTCGCCGGTGTCACCATGGCCGCCTGCCTCAGGGATCTGCACGAGTATGGACACGGCCGAGTGGTCACAGTAAACTGTACAGGAACGGCAAAAAGCACAACACCGCGGAGCTCTCACTGAGAAAGTGCGTAGAAGCTTCCTAGCAACGCAGCCGCTGACCGGGCGTCAGTGCCTGGTCAGACGGTGATGACAGTCACAGGTTGTACACACAACGGCAAGGGTTTGGCTAGGAGACACAAGGCACAGTGTCAGAATGCTTCAATATAGCATATGCAGAGAGAGATGACAACTGACAGGTCCAAGGCATAAATGCCTGCCACGGCGCATGGCGGGTGTCGCACGCGGCAGTCCAAGAGCTGTCCTAAAACCGGCCCAAGACCACTGTTTTGGCCGTAACTCTGCGCACACATGTCAGAATCCTACGCCGTCTGAACCTAGACGTGGAGAATCAAAAGACGGACGCTACGACTGGTCACATGCATGCATCCATTGGTTGACAGTGAGCATACAATGCAAAAATATGCAAATAGGCCTCATAGCCAGTCCGCCGAAAGGCGCCTGCAAGACGTAGGAAGCACAGCAAAGAGTCCCGGTGGCGTCTGGGGCTCTGGAACAGTGGTCGGTCAGCTCCAAGCGGGTAGTCCGTCGCTTGTGGTCACGCCGGTGTCACCAGGGCCGCCTGCCTCAGGGATCTGCACGAGTATGGACACGGCCGAGTGGTCACAGTAAACTGTACAGGAACGGCACAAAGCACAACACTCCCCCATGACCCGATGGTACGCATGTCNAACGTACATCCCACACTCAACCACTGTCACGCACGGGGCGAAGCCCAACAGAACGAATGGCCACCAAGAACTTTCTGCGGGCAAGTGCCTTCGTCAAGAAATAAGCACACTGCAAGTCAGTGCCAACCCACATGATGGAGATCACGCGTCGCTCCACCAGATCACGAACAAAGTGATGCTCAACCGCAATGTGCTTTGTGCGAGCATGAAAAACACCAGAGTTCTCCGCAATGGCGAGAGCACTCTGGTTGTCGCAACGCAGCACAATGGCGGGTACTGACTGCCCAAGCTCAAGAAACAAGCGCTACAGCCAAACTACCTCAGCAGCCCCTGCTCCCAAAGCCACATACTCTGCCTCCGACGAGCTACGTGCGATGCAGCCCTGCTTCTCGCTTCGCCAAGACAAAGCGGTACCACCGAGCAGAAACACGTAGCCAGTGCGACTGCGCTCGTCAGGGTTCCAAGCCAAATCACTGTCAGTGTAGCCGTCAAGGACCACCAAACACTTTTGACGAAAGCAGAGTCCGAGATACGGCGTGGAGACCACATACCGTATCACTCGCACAGCCATGTGAAGAGATCTTGCACGTGGAGCCTGCAAGAACTGAGCGAGGAGGTTGACAACGAACGCGATGTCTGGACGCGTGGTAGTGGCCAGGTACATCAGAGATCCGATGAGACGGAGGTACAAGGTCACGTCCACTGTCTCCCCCAGCTGTGCAGGGGCATCCACCTTCAGGGCATCCTATCCGTCAGGTGTGAGGGGTGTGGAAGGAGTGGGCACTGCACCAAGGAGATCACTAAAGCACTCCCCCACGACTCGTGCGTATCTGGCCTGATGCAACAACAGTGTCCGATGTCTGCGATCTCGCACGATCTCCATACCAAGAAACACCGATGCAGGACCGAGGTCCTTCATCCTGTAGGCGGTCTGCAGGACAGCCTTTACCTCCTTCATGGCCTCCAGCGACGGAGACGCAATCAAAAGGTCATCAACATAGACCAGGATGGCGGTAAACCGCTCGGGTGTCGGTAGGATGAAGAGTGAGGGGTCTGCCTTGCTCTGTACGTATCTTGGGCGAGTCAAGGTGCCAGTGATCTCCCGGTTCCAACACCGTGGAGACTGCTTGAGGCCGTACAAGGACTTGCGCAAGCGCCAGACCTTGTCACCATCCTCAAAGCCTGGTGGTTAAGCCACATAGATCTCCTCATCCAAAGAGCTATGGAGGAACGCGTTGTTCACATCCATGTCGTGTAGTTCCCAGTCATGCTGAGGCACTACACCGAACAGAGCTCGAGCTGAGGTCATACGGCCGACAGGGGCAAAGGTGTTAGTGTAATCAACTCCCTCAATCTGAGAGAACCCCTTGACGACCAAGCGGGCCTTGTAGCATTCCAGTGAGCCATCCGGCTTCACTTTCTTGCGAAAGACCCACTTGACCTGAATCGCCTTCCTCCCAGGGGGAAGGTNAGCCACTACACCGAACAGAGCTCGAGCTGAGGTCATACGGCCGACAGGGGCAAAGGTGTTAGTGTAATCAACTCCCTCAATCTGAGAGAACCCCTTGACGACCAAGCGGGCCTTGTAGCATTCCAGTGAGCCATCCGGCTTCACTTTCTTGCGAAAGACCCACTTGACCTGAATCGCCTTCCTCCCAGGAGAAGGTCGACCACCTCGTAGACTCTATGCTCTCAGATAGCGCGAAACTCATCCTCGCAAGCAGCTTGCCAGGCATCAGCATTGTGCGATGAGAAAGCCTCCCTCAATGTGCCCGGGTCAGGCGTCATAGAGGGGGAACTCTGCGTGGCAAGTGCACATGCCTCAGTGTCAGGCCTGACGGCCACGAGATCAGCTGCTGCGTCACAGGCGATATGGAACTCGCGAGTGACCAGGTCGTGCCCTATGGGGCACACTGGGTGTACCTTTGAAAGCTCAGTGCGGACACTCAGGCCTAAGGCCTTTGTGCCTGGATCACTGCTCGCGATGCTGCGAGAGGAACGTCTAAGTCTAGAACTCGACGCTCGCTGAGCTCCAGAATCCAATGGTCGAAGGCGACCACCGGGCTCACGGGAGTAACCGGAATTCAAGGGGCGCACCTCAGGCTCAGGAACAGGTACGACCACAAGGACAGGTACGACCACAGCTGGTGAGGGCTGAGACGAGGCAGTCGGAGATGCCGTGCAAGGAGATGCGTGTGTGGGGAACACTGAGCTAGGGGTGATAGCGGGCAAGTTTGGCCTGGACACTGAAACAGGAGTGTCTGCCAACGTAGGGTCAGGAGTGGGCTGGGCTGGGTCAGACGCCGGAGGAGGGGTGCCGCTAGACACAGGTGGTGATGCAGGAGGAGGCGTGAGAGCAGCGGTACGTGTGGGGTGTGAAACAGACTGAACAGGCGGGATCTCTGGACCAACGGCAATTATAGTCGGATCATCAAGTGTTGGAGATCGAGAGGGGACTCGAGCGGACACATCAGCCTGACGAGAAATGGTCGCTGGCGGAGAGGTCTCCCCCATCCGCCGAGGACCCTCACAGGAAAAGACATGAGCCGCAGAGAGGGCTGTGATCGAAGTCAGATCACGGTAGGTGAGTGACTCAAAAAACAGCGCGTCACGGGACTCAATGACACGACTGCGAGTGGGGTCCCAAAAGCGCCAGGCCTTCGACCGCAGGGAGATGCCGATGAAGGCACACAAGCGACCCCGAGGGGAGACCTTGGACCCTTGCTGGTCCTCGGTGTACCACATGGAGGCCAGAGAACCCCAAACGCGTGCGAGACGAAGATCAGCACGGTGGCCAAACCAGAGCTAGTACGGTGTAACATGATTCGGAAGCAGACCATGCGGGAGGCGGTTCCAGACCCAAGTCATGTAGGCGAAGGCCTCGAATGCGAAGGACTCCGGGAGACCACACTCAGACCGCATGGCGTGGACCGCATCCTCCATGGTGCGGTTCCAGCGCTCAGATACACCGTTCTGCGGTGGGGTAGCAGGAGCGGAGACCTGGTGAGAAATGCCATGCTCAGCAAAGAAGGAGTCCATCTCGCCGAGGAACTCGCCGCCGCGATCCGAGCGAAAGGTATGGAACGTGTGGCGAGACTGACGCTCAGCCATCACGAGCCAGAGCCGAACCGCAAGGGCGGCGTCGCTCTTCTGAAGCAGACTGTAGACCCACCGCATCCGGGTGAAGTCATCAGTCAACGTCAGAACATACCGGCACCTCTCGGACAGCGACTCGACCGGGAGAGGACCGAGCAGGTCCGAGTGGACCAACTCGAGGGACCTCAGCGCTCGGGAATGCAAATCAGGGTAAGTGCACCGGTGCATCTTTCTCTAAGCGCAGAAAAGACAGTCAGTCTTGGGTGGCTTCTCGAAAGAAGCCACATCAAGACCAAGAGCGGGCTGTGTCCGGATGAGCTTTGACATGGTGTCGGTGCCCACGTGACACAGACGTCGGTGAAACAACCGCTGGTGTTCCGGGGATGGAACACCAGTAACAAAAATGCGACCAGAGGAGGAGGGAGAGCAAGGGGAGGAGGATCGAGCAATGCGGTACAAATCATCTACGACTGAAGCACGCAAGACAATGCTACGGGTGTCAAGAGCAGTCACAGTCGCTAATCAGCGGTATGCTCAACGGAGAGACCCATCAGAGTGCAGGCACGCACAGACAGCAGACTGAGCTCAACATCAGGCACAAGCAGCACGTTAGAGAGATACAAGGGGCCAGACGGACCATCAAAGCATACAACCCCAACACCGTGGACCGGTAAGGACTGACCAGAGCCTGAACGAACAGAACGGACAGTCGTGACAGGACCAAGTACCACAAAGTCACTACGACGACACGGCATGTGGTGGGTGGCACCGGAATCGATGATCCAAGTGCCACCGGAGTCACGACTGGTGGACGTCACTGCACAACGAGCAATGGAACACTCGGCATTAGAGGGACGCTGAGCTGTCAGTGGGAAGGGACGACGTACATCACGAAGGTGAGACTCATGAATCTGTTAGATATTGAGCTAACCACCTCCGGCAGAGAAGCTGCGAAACCGAAAAGCTCACAAAGGTTCTTACACCTTCTTCCTTTACAGGTATGTGTCATGCACCCCAAACTTAATCAGGCATACACTTCACCTTCAAGAGTACTAACGCCTCAGCATTACATCTCAAGAAGAGCTCAAGTCGTCAATACGCAAGAGAGCATCAAGCAAGGGTTGATTGATCAGCATGCAAGACAAGTCCTTTTGTAGCTTTCTGTCCAGTCCTAGAACTCAAAAGCACATTCCTGGGAAGTAGCTTGAACCAGCCACATCACCAATAGACTTGCACTGTGAGCTTGACACATAAGCATCCAAGTGTCAAGGTGACAGACCAACCATGTAGCGTCCAAGAAGCTACGGACTTTCTTTCTTGGAAGCTTCCACAACAAACAAGATATGCATGGGGCAAGGATTGAACTTATGACCTCTCACTTGGCCAAATCAACAAAATGGCCAGGGCAACCACTCACCCACATGGTGTACTCACAGGTCATATCTCACAAGAGAAAGAGCATAGTTGAGTCACACTACAACAGATCTAGGGGTCATACCTCCACAAGGGGCAGAGCATTCCTGATCCGTCCTACAACACTGAACAAGGGGCAGAAACATTCAACAAATCTCTCCCTTGCACCTTGCGTCAGTGACCATCATCATTCGTCATCACTTGCGTTGACCATGCCAATACCTTGCCTGCCCGCCTGGTGGAGATCCTTGTCCAGTGGCTTTGTAAGCATGTCAGCCCGGTTGAGCTTGGTACCGACATACTCGAGCTCCACTGTCTGCTTGTAGACCAAGTCTCGAGCGTAGTGGTAGCGGATCTCGATGTGCTTTGTGCGCCTCGACAGGACGGGGTTCTTTGACATGTCAATGGCGCTCATGTTGTCAATCTTGATGACCGTCGCCGTTGCCTGTGGTGCCTTCATCTCAGATAGCAAGCTTCGTAGCCACTGCATCTCTTTACACACCTCAGCCAAGGCGATGTACTCAGCTTCAGCTGTTGACAGAGAGACACATTCTTGCTTGCGACTTGCCCAACTGACTGCACCTCCATTCAACATACACACAAAGCCAGAGGTAGATTTTCTGCCATCAATATTCCCTCCCCAATCAGCATCAGTGTAGCACATGAGACGAAGTGATGCGGATCCAGCAATGCCTCCAAACTGGAGGCCTACGTGGCGCGTCCCCTGAAGGTAGCGCATGATGCGCTTCACGGCCTGCCAGTGAAGTGGACCAGGATTGGCCTCAAACCGACTCACCTGCCCAACAGCATGGGCTATATCTGGTCGGGTGGCAACCATGGCATACATCAAACTGCCCACCGCAGACTGATATGGGATGCCAAGCATGTCAGTTTTCTCCGCTTCGTTGGATGGAGACATGGAGGTGGAGAGTTTGCACTCCGAGCTCATGGGTGTGCTGGCAGGTTTGCAATCTGCCATGTCGTATCGTTTGAGGATGGAGACGATGTATTTTGTCTGGTTCAGGCTGATGGTACCTACTGCTCTGTCGCGCTTGATGGCAATTCCAAGATAGAAGTCAAGAGGACCCATGTCCTTCATCTCGAATCTGCTGCTCAGCTGCCCCTTGAGATCGTCTAGCAGCTGCGTTGAAGAGGAGCATAGAATCAGGTCATCAACGTACAAGGTGACCAACATTGTCCCTTTGTCACTCTCATGCACGTACATGCTGGGGTCATTGTCGCAGTGCATGAAGGACTCCTTGGCCATGAACGTGTCCATCTCCTGGTACCAAAGTCTTGGCGCTCGTTTTAGCCCATAGAGTGCCTTCACCAATCTGCACACCTTGCCCTCAGGAGCATCAACCCCCTCCGGAACCTCCATCAATACCTCCTTGTCAAGTTTGCCGTAAAGGAAGGCTGTCTTGACATCCATCTGGTGGACCTCCATGTTCTCGGCAGCAGCAATGGCGAGCATTGACCGGATGGAGGCAAACGTCACAACTAGAGCAAAGGTCTCATCGTACTCTGCGCCAGGCCGTTGGGAGAACCCCTTTGCTACCACCCGTGCCTTGTACTTGTCTATCTTGCCATCCTGTTTCCTTTTTACTTTCAGCACCCACTTGGACCCCACAACGTGAGCCCCAGCAGGTCTGTCCACCAGCACCCATGTCCCATTCTCTTCAATGGATCTGAGTTCACTGCGAATTGCTTCGTCCCACTCTGCTTTGTCAGGCCGAGTGAGTGCCTCTGCGACAGACGTTGGCTCCTCTTGAACCAAGAATGAATAGTTGAAGCCTGTCCATTCACCCCTGTCTGCGTCGTAATGCTGCCGAGGTACTTTGAGGCGTGAACTGCTCCTTGAACCTGCTGGTTGGTGCTGTTGATGCGGAGGTTGGAGGTCTGGTTCGTCGTTGAGGATGGGAGAGGCATCCTCCTCATGTTCCGGAGGATCAGATACGTCGGAATCAGAGTCTGACTCCTGCGAGTCATCTTCATGAGCTCCTCTCCCTGTTGCAGCACCTATCCCATGCCATTGTGCTGGTGCTTCGTCTCCCTCTTCAAGGAGAGTGAGCCACTCTCCCTGTTTTGGAGCGTTCTCGAGTTCGAGATGCTCTCCCTTACTCACAGACCTTTCGCGGAAATCCACGTCTTTGCTGCGGATGACCTTCTTGGCACCTTGGTCCCACAGTCGATAAGCTTTGTGGGCGGTGTCATAGCCGATGAAAATGCACTTTCGTGCTCTTGCATCGAGCTTTCCAGGGCCCTCACCGGCCTGGACCTTGGCAAACCCGGTGCAACCAAACACCTTGAGATGGGAGGCGTCCGGTTTCTTGCCTGACCATGCTTCTTGAGGCGTCTTCAGCTGCTGTGTCTGCTTCTTCTTGCCTCTCCTTCGTAGAGCTGCTGCAGGTGTGACGTTCACAAGGTAGGTAGCCGTACGTGCTGCTTCAGCCCAGAACCTTGGAGGAAGCTTCGCGTCAAAGAGCATGCACCTAGTCATGCCTAGGAGCGTCTGGTTCATCCTCTCTGCTACGCCGTTGCTTTGAGGTGAGTAGGGCGTAGTTTTCTGGTGTTCAATGCCCTGTGTCTTGAGCCACTCCCTGCAAGCTTCATACTCTCCCCCGTTGTCCGTCCTGAATGCCTTCACCTTCTTTCCACTCTGTCGCTCAACCATAGCGACAAAGGCCTGAAGATTCTCCTTCACCTCACTTTTCTTTTTGAGAAAGTATATCCAGACTTTGCGGCTGTTGTCGTCGATGTATGTGAGGAAACATCTGCTGCCTCCATTTGACGGTATGCGAAAGGGACCACATATGTCAGAGTGGACAAGATCAAGAGGTGCAAGAGCGTGCGTGCCATTGCGCTTGAACGGTTTCCTTTTCGCCTTGCCTTGAAGACATGGCTCACACATGATCTCTGCTCCCTCCACCTCATCACCTAGCTCCATCCCACGCACTAGCTCCTGCTTTCCCATGAGCTCCAATGTGCGATGAGCCACGTGCCCAAAGCGCCTGTGCCATAGGTTCTTAGAGGATGTGCACANTGCTACAGCTGCTGCACCTGTTGTTGATGCCGATGAACCTGTGTTTGAGGCCGTTGTAGGCTATTGGTGAGAAGAGGAAACTGCTTCCCCTGTTCACGTTGGCTGTTGCAAGCAGATGTAGGCTGATGTAGGCTGATGTAGGCTGATGTCAGCTCCCAAGGTAGAAAGGTGCAGATGTGTTGCATTCCCCTCCTGCTGATGTTGCCCTGCAAACAGAGAAGTTGGGTGAGAGCGAAGGCGCTCTCACTGCTTGTGACCTTAGCGGTTGCGTTCGTGAAACTTCCCTAACCAGAGGAGTGGGCCCATAACCCCTTGTTAGCTACTGAGCTAACCACCTCCGGCAGAGAAGCCGCGAAACCGAAAAGCTCACAAAGGTTCTTACACCTTCTTCCTTTGCATGTATGTGTCATGCACCCCAAACTTAATCAGGCATACACTTCACCTTCAAGAGTACTAACGCCTTAGCATTACATCTCAAGAAGAGCTCAAGTCGTCAATACGCAAGAGAGCATCAAGCAAGGGTTGATTGATCAGCATGCAAGACAAGTCCTTTTATAGCTGTCTGTCCAGTCCTAGAACTCAAAAGCACATTCCTGGGAAGTGGCCTGAACCAGCCACGTCACCGATAGACTTGCACTGTGAGCTTGACACATAAGCATCCAAGTGTCAAGGTGACAGACCAACCATGTAGCGTCCAAGAAGCTACGGACTTTCTTTCTTGGAAGCTTCCACAGCAAACAAGATATGCATGGGGCCAGGATCGACCTCATGACCTCTCACTTGGCCAAATCAACAAAATGGCCAAGGTAACCACTCACNGTGAAACTTCCCTAACCAGAGGAGTGGGCCCATAACCCTTTGTTAGCTACTGAGCTAACCACCTCCGACAGAGAAGCCGCAAAACCGAAAAGCTGACAAAGGTTCTTACACCTTCTTCCTTTGCAGGTATGTGTCATGCACCCCAAACTTAATCAGGCATACACTTCACCTTCAAGAGTACTAACGCCTTAGCATTACATCTCAAGAAGAGCTCAAGTCGTCAATACGCAAGAGAGCATCAAGCAAGGGTTGATTGATCAGCATGCAATACAAGTCCTTTTGTAGCTTTCTGACCAGTCCTAGAACTCAAAAGCACATTCCTGGGAAGTGGCCTGAACCAGCCACATCACCAATAGACTTGCACTGTGAGCTTGACACATAAGCATCCAAGTGTCAAGGTGACAGACCAACCATGTAGCGTCCAAGAAGCTACGGACTTTCTTTCTTGGAAGCNAACTTAATCAGGCATACACTTCACCTTCAAGAGTACTAACGCCTTAGCATTACATCTCAAGAAGAGCTCAAGTCGTCAATACGCAAGAGAGCATCAAGCAAGGGTTGATTGATCAGCATGCAAGACAAGTCCTTTTATAGCTGTCTGTCCAGTCCTAGAACTCAAAAGCACATTCCTGGGAAGTGGCCTGAACCAGCCACGTCACCGATAGACTTGCACTGTGAGCTTGACACATAAGCATCCAAGTGTCAAGGTGACAGACCAACCATGTAGCGTCCAAGAAGCTACGGACTTTCTTTCTTGGAAGCTTCCACAACAAACAAGATATGCATGGGACAAAGATCGAACTTATGACCTCTCACTTGGCCAAATCAACGAAATGGCCAGGGCAACCACTCACCCACATGGTGTACTCACAGGTCATATCTCACAAGAGAAAGAGCATAGTTGAGTCACACTACAACAGATCTAGGGGTCATAGAAGACGAATCTCCCGCTCCTGGGAGTCATCCTCGACCTGGCATGAATGGCTCGTCATCAAGGAGGTCCGCAGGTGGTGGAGAAACCACACCTGGAGGTGAAGCAGGCGCAGCATCTGTCACGGGCACGTGGGCCGAGTGCTGGGTGGAGGCCGCAACGCCGGCAACTCCCTCAGAAATCCGTGAAGGAGCTGTGGACTGAGCACGCAGTGGCTCAGTCAGCGTGCGAATTGCGTCAGTCTGCTCTCGCTGCAGACGGCGCATCTCCCCCTGCTGGCTGCGCAGGTCCGCAATGGCCTGCGAGCGAGGGCTCAATACCCCTGAAGAAGAGGAGGAGGGATCACCTGGTCCCTTGTCCTTGTCGTCGGGCGAACTCATGTCGCTGCTCACTATGGGACGACAGAAACAGTATTGCTTTGCTTCCCTTCCCTCACGTGCCCATGTTCACCTCAGCACTGCGGTCTGAATGGAACCAACGGCAATCAGAATGGTAGTGTGTGTGCAAAGTGAGAGTGAGAAGTGCAAGAGAGTGAGTGTGGGTGGCGGGTGGAGCTCGCTATCCGAGCCCACCCGTCGGCCGGTGACGTGGGGCTCACCGGTGCCCATTCGAAGTGCAAGGGGTAAACCCCCCTCGAGCTCCACAAATCCACACGAGCCCAAACCTGAAGTTTCGATCTAAACTATGCTAGTCCAAACTACCACCGTTTCACAAGCAGGACAAAACTATGTCACAAATCCATCGAGGTTCAAGCATGCATCGGTAACAAAGTCAACAGTGTTTGACTAAGGTATGTGTGCTCCAGAAGAGAAGGCCAGCACCCGTGACG
>SZWC01004832.1:0-33924 GCA_023375785.1 Penium margaritaceum | reverse complement strand
GAGGCGCGAGTGAAAGGCGTCAAGGGGAAGGTGGGGAGCCTGCTGGATTGTGGCGCGAGCCACAGTTTTGTGAGCATGGAGTGTGCTCGGAAGTGGGGCCTTGCGCTCACGAGCAAGAAGCGGACCGCTAACCAAGTGGACGGCACGATTGAAGTGGGGTACCTGGCCCGTCCCCTCTCCATTCGCGTGGGGAAGCTTCGCATAACGACCGTATACCGGGTGTGCCCGATGAAGGATTACGATGTGATCCTCGGTCGTGACTTCCTCCACAAGTACAACCCCGTCGTCAATTGGGAGGCGCGCACCGTCTCAGTCAAGCTCGGAGACAAGGAGTATCCCCTGCCTACGTGGTCCGAGGAAGAGGCTGCGGAGGAGGAGACTTGCGAGGAGGAAGCGCCGCAGCAGTCGGTGCCTCGCAAGGAGGAATCGGCACCAATGATGCTGAACTTGGTGCAGCTCAAGCGCGCGATTCGAAAAAAGGAGCAGATTTTTCTGGCGTTCGTGCGAGACGTGGAGGACAATTTTGACAAACCAGAGGATGTGGCGCCTGTTGTGGCGCATGGGGCGACTCGTGAGCAGCCGGGGGCCCAAGGCAAGTTTTGCTGCGGTGCCCGAGGGGCTTCGGAAGGTGTGTACGGAATTTGAGGACGTGTTCCCCGACACCCTCCCGGCGGGTCTGCCACCAAAGCGGGACGTGGACCATCGCATCGACCTCAAACCTGGAGCGCGCCCGCCTGTTCGTGCAACGTACCGCATGAGCGACGCGCAACTGCAGGAGCTTAAGAAGCAGCTGACTGAGATGACAGAGCAGGGCTTCATCCGCCCATCCTCGTCTCTTTACGCTGCACCTGTCTTGTTTGTGCAGAAAAAGACGGGGGAGATGCGCATGTGCGTGGACTACCAGGCGTTGAACGAGTTGACCATCAAGAACCGGTACCCGCTTCCACGAGCCGAGGAGCTCTTCGATCAACTCCGTGCGGCTCGCTTCTTCACAAAGATCGACCTCCGTTCCGGCTACCACCAGATCCGCATCGCAGCAGATGATGTGGAAAAGACGGCCTTCCGTACCCGCTATGGTCACTACGAGTTCCTCGTGATGCCTTTCGGGGTGACCAATGCACCGGTCACCTTCATGGCGGCGATGAACAACATCTTCAGGCCGTACTTGGATGACTTCGTGGTGGTGTACCTCGACGACATCTTGGTGTATAGCAGGACGGCGGCGGAGCATGCGGAGCATGTGAAGAAGGTCCTCGAGATTTTGAGGAAGGAGAATTTTTTTGCAAAACTCTCTAAGTGTGAGTTCGCGGTGGGTAAAGTTGAATTCCTTGGACACGTCATTGGCAATGGACAGATTGCCATAGACCCGCGGAAGGTGTCGGCCGTACAAGAGTGGCCGAAGTTGCGTAATGTGCATGATGTGCAAGTGTTCCTTGGTTTTTGCAACTACTACCGCAGGTTCATCCTTGGCTACGCGGGAGTGTCAGCGCCACTCTCCAATCTCACTCGCAAGGATCGCGAGTGGAGTTGGGGAGTTAGCGAACAAGAAGCCTTTGAGAATCTCAAACGGGCTCTGACCTCCGCGCCGGCCTTGCACTTGGCCGACAGCGGCCGTGAGTTTGAAATGGCGACGGATGCATCGGACCTGGCCATTGGTGGAATCCTTTTGCAGGACTTTGGCAACGGGTCGCAGCCGGTTGCCTACTACTCGCGCAAGTTGCGCGAGGCGGAGCTGAACTACGCCACCCATGACAAGGAGATGCTCGCCGTGGTCGCAGCCTTCAAGAACTGGCAGTGCTACCTCGAGGCGCGGAAATGCACGGTCTACACNGCACTCTCACGGCGACCGGACCTGATGATGCGGGTCGCGTCTCTCACCATCCACGAGGATGCCTTCCTTGTGAAGCTCTTCACGGAGGGATACGAGGCGCATGGGGAGTACGACGCTCGGAGATTTTTCTTCGAGGCGCCGTATTGGCGACGGCGCGGAACGCAACAGGTGGTGGTTCCCGCGGTGCCCGCACTTCGGCAGCTGATTTTGGAGGAATGCCATGACAGTGGCCCGAGCGGTCACTTCTCTGTCGACAAGACA
This sequence comes from Penium margaritaceum, assembly GCA_023375785.1. Classification (NCBI taxonomy): domain Eukaryota; kingdom Viridiplantae; phylum Streptophyta; class Zygnematophyceae; order Desmidiales; family Peniaceae; genus Penium; species Penium margaritaceum. Next base: position 31,832 of record SZWC01004832.1, on the reverse strand, counting down.
TTGAAGACGGTGGCTCGCTTCTTTTGGTGGCCCACCATGTCGTCGGAGGTGGCTGAATTCTGCCGGAGTTGTGACGTGTGCCAACGCCACAAGGCGNCACAAGGCGAGGAGGACAAAGACCCCGGGTCTCCTCCAACCCTTGCCCATCCCCGAGCAGCCGTGGCAGGACATCTCCATGGATTTCATCACGGGTTTGCCCACGACAGCGGCAGGCCACAATGCGGTGTTGGTGGTGGTGGATCGCTTCAGCAAGATGTCGCACTTCATTGCGACGCGTGATACGGTGAGCGCGGAAGGCACGGCCCGGCTGTTCCTCGAGCACGTGGTGCGTCTCCATGGCGTGCCGCGGTCCATTGTGAGCGACCGTGACCCGCGTTTCACAAGCAAGTTCTGGCGAGAACTCATGGAGCGGTACGGCAGCAAAGTGCAGCTGTCGACCAGTTTTCATCCTCAAACTGACGGGCAAACGGAGCGGACGAACCAGACGCTGGAGCAGCTCCTCCGTACAGTGGGTGATCCGGACGAGACGGCGTGGGACCAGCGATTGCCGGTCGCTGAATTGGCGTATAACTCTGCCACGTCCGCCTCCACCGGCAAGGCGCCATTTGAGGTGGTGAATGGGACGGTGCCCGCCACGCCCCTCAGTTTGCACGTCGCAAGCAACCTGCCCGTGGTGGAGTCTACCGCACGTGACTTCCAACAGATTTGGGCGGTGACGCGGCATGCATTGAAGAAGGCGCAAGAGCAGCAGAAAGTGCAAGCGGACCGCCGACGCGTGGACGCAACATTCAAGGTCGGTGATTGCGTGCTTCTCAACAGCGCGCATGTCAAGCTTCGCGGGGTCCGATCGGACAAGTTGAAACCCCGGTGGCTTGGTCCGTTCGAGGTGCTCAAAATGCGGACACCCGTGGTGGTACGGTTGGCTCTTCCACCTTCCATGCCTGTCCACGATGTGTTCCACATCTCCAAGCTCAAGCTCTACCATGATCCGGCCGAGCATTTCCCTGGCCGCAGTTCTGAACCTCCCCCTCCGGTGGTGATCGAGGGCGAGCAAGAGTTTGAGGTGGAGGCCATCCTTGACCACCGTCGTCGTGGTCGTGGATGGGAGTACCTGGTCAAATGGAAGGGCTATGATGCGGCCCACAACTCATGGGAGCCTGCCCGCAACTTCAACGTTGGCGGGATCAATGCTATCCTCCGGGAGTATCAAGAGCGAACCGGGACGGCTCGCTCCTAAAGGGGGGGGTAGTGTAAGCCGGGCAGTGCCAACGGCACTGATTACGGCTTGTGGCTTCCTTGAATGTCCAAGATGACTGTGGATTTGGAATCTACAGGAAAAACCGTGCAAGATCGACCCAAGAACGGGGTCGATTCATCAAGAATTGAGGAAGTTACGCCCGGCCAAAGGTTGGACCGGCCGAGGGGGAAAAGGTGACGGGAAATCATCCCCAAAGACTTAGGCTCGACCCTCGGAAGACCCAACAAAGCCGAAGCGCCCCTTGGGGCCCGGTTAGTCAATGAGTCAAGGATCATTGAGGGCCAAGGGCGCTTCGGAATGGCGCCCCGATGTGTTATTACCAGCAAGGGCGCTTCGGGCGGCCGTCACCGCCGCTAGTGGTGCTGCCAGCGGCAGATTACCGTGGTTCACGGAAACGACCATATCTCGGCCGTTCCTCCACGGAACGATGCGATTCTTGGTGCGTTGGAAANTAGTCAATGAGTCAAGGATCATTGAGGGCCAAGGGCACTTCGGAATGGCGCCCCGATGTGTTATTACCAGCAAGGGCGCTTCGGGCGGCCGTCACCGCCGCTAGTGGTGCTGCCAGCGGCAGATTGCAGTGGTTCACGGAAACGGCCATATCTCGGCCGTTCCTCCACGGAACGATGCGATTCTTGGTGCGTTGGAAAGTTGGAAAGATGAGCTACGTGATGCTAAGGCAATAATGCTCATCCCAGGCCTGCACGGGGCCGCACACGGCTCGGCGACCTCGGGTCGCCTAGGATGTGTCATCATGTACATATAGTCTTGTATATTGACACTTGAATAACAAGTACAGTTTACTCCCACTGTGCCACACGTGTTCCCGTGCTCCCCCAAGACGATCCTACGCTTCCGCAATGCCGGGTTGGTGTGCACCGGCCTCCCCTTGGTCGCCGTTGCCGCCGATTGGTGCCTACACCATCCGGTTGAGGCTAGCACACCGCGCCCGGTTCACAGCAAGGGCAGTGCCAACTGAGGCAGAAGAAGGGCCGAAGAGGGGAACACGGTAGAGTTTGTCACATTTCACGCCACGGAGGACAACACAACCAAAAGTGCAAAGACGCACCGTGCCAATACCATGACTAGCAGCGAAGTCCATGTGTTGATCATTAAGGGAGGACACCGACAGCAGGCTAACCTCCAAAGAAGGGGCAAACAGCACGTCGGGAAGGTATACAACATCACTGGGACCAACAGAAATGAACGACACCAACACCTTGGACGCGGAGTAAGTGACCAGACCAAGTGCGGACAAAGCGGACAGCACCAGTAGGGCCGAGGGAGGCAAACGAGGAGCGGGCAGATGTCATGTGGTGGATGGCCCCCGAATCCAAGATCTAGAGGCCAACTTATGCATGAGCAGGGGGAAGAACGCTACATGTTGCTACAGTGCCAACAAGAGAAGGAGAGGAGGCACAGGCAGCAAGACAACGCGGGAGAAGGACTGACTGCCAATGCCCAATCCACGGAACGGAGGGAGGCAACGACCCATGCACATGACCCGACGGTGGACCACAAAGGAAAACATCAGTTTGACATGTAGGACCACTGGCCAACGGAGAAACACCCTCACCTCCCTGATCCTAAATACGAAGGAGCTGAAGCAGAGACTGCTCTAGCTGGTGCTCGCCGTCACCTGCGACAGACGCTGAAGACGACATAGTTGCAGCGCCAGAGGGAGGAGGGAGCCACGCCGGGGCGGTGTAGCTGGACGATGGCAGAGCAACGTAAGGTGGAGCACCACAAGGGTGCGGCCAGCCCCAAGGGTATGGGACCACGGGTGGCCCGGAGGGAACCCCAGTGGTGGCATAAGTCAGAGCGAAGGACCTAGGTGTTGACGATGAGGAGGGTGAGCTGGACGAAGACACGACAGCAGAGGCACCAGCAGTATGAGCCCAGTGGGCGCGCATCGCACAAGCAAGATGAAGGTCGTAAGGGGGAGCGGGACATGCACGCGCCAAGTGGTGAGGAGAGCCGCAATTCCAGCAGGTCATAGCACCAAGGACACATGAAGCGGGGGTAGCGGCTTTCTCCTTGTCCCTCCGGCCCCCCGTGCCCCGGCCACGACCCTGAGAGGCAAGAGCAGTGGTGGTGGAGCTGGTCGAGGAGGAGGAAGAGGAGGACGATGAAGAAGCAGTCGAGGGAGCTGTAGCAGTGGTAGGGGCTGCAACGTCAATGATTGTGGAGCGACGGAGCCGCTTGTTCTGAAGGCTGGTCCACCACGCGGCAAGGCGCTCGGCGCTGAAGTCCCAGAGGGCACCAACGCCTGGAGGCGAATGTGCAGGGACACCTAGGAGGCAAGGCACTGGAGCTGGTCGGCTTTGACGTCGGGAAGAAGGTCGGAGAGCTCAGGGATGAGCCAGTTGACCATGGTGAGGACAGCGGATAGTTACCCAGGGGCAGCATCACCGAACTCACGAAGGAGCTTGAGGCCGCGAGCCTAGTAGGCATCGGCGGTCTTGTCAGTATGCATCAGTAACGTGTTAAACCACACAATGAGAGCACTCTGTGCAGACTGACCGGTGATGGTGGTGCGGCAACGCAGCATAGCATAGGCGCCCACATGATCATCATCGCGACCACCAGCGGGATTGGCGTTGGACGTGCCAACGTCATCCACAAGGTGCTCAGGTGCGGACAGCACGAGCTGCTTCAATAGGAGTAAGGAGAGAAGGTGGGTCAGTGGTGGGATCAGGGGGGAAGTAGTACCCCCAGAGTCGCTCACCCTGAGCCTAGGTGCTGAATCACACCTCTCAGGATTAGAATGCAAAACCTGGGGAGAGGTCATGAGGTTGCGAGATGAATTCATGCTGGCGTGGTGCAGGGGTAGCGACAGCAGAAGCAGCGGCGGTAGTGGTGCCAGCAGCAGCGACGGCAAAGAAGGCGCAAGAGCCAGAATTGGCAGTACAGCCAATAGCAGCGGAGACAGATGTGACTGGCAGACGCTTGAGGACAATGGCAGCAACCTCATCAGCGAAGGCTGCACGATTGTCCTCATGCAGCTTGAAGCGATCCTTAGCTTTACACTAGGCCTCAAGCATGCGAGTAAGCTGACGGTGGAGGTCCTCGATGACAGACTCATCGTTACCCGGCATGGTAAGGAGAGAGGGGTTGTGCCAAAAATATTTCAGCAGAGTTTCTCCGTCCAAGTGGGCGTGGAAAAATGGGAAGTGCTTTAAGCACGCGTGAGAAGCATTGCAAGGCAACCCCCAACCCCAAACCCAGGAGAGTGACACAGCAGCAAGTGTAATAATGGCCAGGAAAGAAAGTTTCAGGTGCCACCAAGGTGTGGCATCAAGTTGCAGGAGGATGAAAGAGATGGAACAAGGGTGGAGAGGCAGCAGTAGCAGCAACAGAGAAGACGGACACAACAGTAACGGCTGGCACGATGAGGGCAAGAGCACCAGGCGCTGTCACTACACCGAGAGTGGTGACGGCTGTAGCAACAGAAATAGCAGCTGTGGCTGACTGGATGGCAGCTGATGGAGAGGAGGAAGCGGCCACAACAGCCAAGGTAGTGGAGGTCCATATGGTTGCGGCGGTTGTGGCGGCAGCTGTTGTAGCAGCTGTGGTCTTGGAGGCGATGGCAGCTACGGCAGAAGATACGTGTGTCAGCGGCTACAGCGGCAATGCGGCCGATGATGGAAGCAGGCTCAGTGTAAGATTCGGTACTACGCCCAACAGTAGTTGATGCAGGTGCCCTAACTGCCCTAACCGCCCTAGCCGCTACCGCGAAGGTCGCTGCTATGGCTGAGAAGACTCATGCGAATCCAATGGGACCGGTCTTACTTCAAATGGTTAAGTATCTAGGAAGTTATGTCCGGGTTAACATAGCAGCCATGGATCCCAGGCCAGCAGCTACCACAACGGCAAACAAGAGTCGTACGGGTGAGTCTCGCTAATCGAGCTCACCCGTAAGGTCGGCGAGCGGAGCTCGCCGGCACTCGCCAACCATCGAGGGAAAAATGCCACTGGATGTCACAATCAACACACTAACCTAGCCTGGAGTTTGGAACCTAACAAGGCATGACAGAAAAACCACTGGATCCCAGGTAAGCACAAAGTATTTCAGAAAGTGGTATGCCGGATAACAATTCCTAGTTTGTTAAGTGGAGCTGCGGCACTGCAGAGAGGAGGGAGGCGAGCACGTGAGGAGCAGACGATGATATCGCCCTTCCACTGGTGGCGGGTGCACTCACTGTGCGTCGCCTCCACTCTATGCTTCAGCAGGCCCTACACACTCATGGCCACAACAGAGGGAAAGTATATGCAGGAGAGACTTAACACATCTCCTTGGACATGAGTGCGGCAGATGTGCAGCCTAGCTGGTGAAGCTGGTGATGGAGAGAGGGCGAAGAAAGAGCCTTGGTAGGGAAGTCGGCAAGTTGCTCTTCCCCCTTGATAGAGCAGACTTGCACTCCACCTGCCTCAACCGCTTCTCGGACAAAGTGATGTTCAACACTGATATGCTTTGTGCGTGTGTGCAGCACACCATCATTCACAGCAATGCGGCGCGCTGCTGAGTTGTCACAGTGAAGTGGCACTACGGGCACATGCATTCCCAATTCTTTAAGCAATCGCCCCAACCAAACGCCCTCACATGCGACCTCATCCAGTGCCATGTACTCTGCTTCAGCCACGCTGCATGCCACACAGAACTGCTTTGCACTGCGCCATGAAACTACAGTGCCCCACACACGAAACACATACCCGCCCTGGCTACGCGCCTTTCTGTCACGTGCATAGTCGCTGTCACAATACCCATCCAAGAGTGAACTTGATGATGGGGCAAAAATGAGGCCAGTGCCAGCAGTGTCCAGGACATACCGAAGCAATTTCAACAAGGCTTTGTGATGTGTGGTGCGCGGCTGCTGACCAAACTGGGCCAATACATTGACAGGGCATGAGATGTCAGGACATGTAGTGGATGCCAGATATGACAAGCTGCCAGTGATCTGTCTGTACACTGTGGGATCACAGTCTGGTCCGTAGTCCGTGGTGTGTGTGTCAGCGAGATGGGCGTAGACATCGGGGCTCATGGGGGTGTGCTGACGAGGCAAGTGCTGCACAAGATGCCGGAAGCACGTGGTGAGATGTGAAATGAACCGTCCTTGATGCAGAGTGAGGGTGCGTGCAGATCTGTCTCTGGTGATCGTCATGCCTAAGAAGTTGTGTGCCTCACCCATGTCAGTCATGTTGTAGTGCTGTGTAAGGAGCTTTTTGGTTTGTGTGATGAGAGAAAGTGACAAAGACAGGATGAGGAGGTCATCAACATAGACCAGCAGTGCGATGGGGACATTGTTTACCCAGTGCAGAAAGAGGGAAGTGTCACACACACTTTGAGTGAATCCACCTGTTTCCAGTATGACTGATCTCTTTGTTCCAGCACCCAGGTGCCTGCTTCAACCCATAGAGAGCTTTCAACCACAGCCATATATGGTCTGTCCCATCTTCAAACCCTTCAGGTTGCTTTACATACAACTCTTTCTCAAGCCGTCCATTTAGGAATGCATTTTTTACGTCCATTTGATGAATCTCCCAATCTTCGTGTGCAGCAACACCAAGCAGTGTTTGGCTTGTACCATACTTGCCGACAGGGGCATAGGTGTCGGTGAAATCTTGACTGGGCACTTGGTGGAACCCCTTGGCCACCAGGCGTGCTTTGTATTTCTCAATCAGACCGGCTTCACTTCAAAGACCTACTTTACGTCAATTGCCTTCCGACCGGGTGGAAGAGGAACCACTTCGAATACTTTGTGGTCAAGAAGGGCGTTAATTTCTGCCACCATGGCTTTCTCCCATTTTGCTGTGTCACTGCGCCCCCTAGCCTCGGTGAGGGTGAGTGGCTCCACTGGGGTGGAGTTGCGCTCAGTGGGACCGACAATGTGGTAAAATTGCCTATAGTTCACTCTTGGCATGTCCCGTAGTGAATACTGCACGGGCTTGCGTGACGGGGTCACTGACTTCTCAGTCTGTTGTTGGGGTGACAAGCCAGGTGGTGAGTGCGGGGCACTCGAGTCTATGCTAGTAAGATCCGTGGGAGTTAGAAGGTCAGTGGGAATGGGGTCTCCTTGCTCCCCCCCTTGATCCGCAGATTGTGGTGTTGTCGTGACATCAACCAGGACGAATACATGAGAGAGAAAATGCGAACAATTTGGGACCAATCCCATAGGTTTTGGTGAAGTCTAGTGTAAGTTAGAGTGACAAAAGCATGGCGGCCTAGTAGTTTTGCTAGTATGAGCTCATCGAGCTTTTACGGGTGAGTCTCGTTGAGCGAGACCCACCCGTCGGCCGGTGAGCGAAGCTCACCGGCCCAAGAGCGAAGCGAGGGCGAAGCCCTCGCTTGACCCTCGAAAGAGGGCTCCTAAGCTCGGATGACCCAAATCGGGGTCCGAGATGAAATTCAGTAAACAAACCTACATGAGTCCAAGAAACATCAATCGGACGGACTACTCTAGGTATCCTAAGACGGTTAGCATAGTAAGAGAAGGGTTCAGCCTCTAGTCTCTCTGGGCTGCATCGGGCCATGCGACCAGGGCGGAGGTGACCACACGAGGGCGTGAAGCCCAGAGACAATGATAGCACCCGCCGTACTGTCGCGCTCATGGTGCGTCACCTCCACTCTCTGAGCCAGCATGCCCTGCGCACTCACGGCCACATCAATGGAAATGTATATATGCACAGGGATTAACACGCCCCCTTGGATGTGAGTGCAGTGGGCAGATAACCCAGTTGGTGTAGTTGTTGATGCAGGGAGGAGGAGGGCAAGGCTTTGGTGAGGAAGTCAGCCAGCTGGGCATCGCCACTGATGGTGCAAACGCTAATGATGTTCGCTTTTACCGCTTCGCGAACGAAGTGATGTTCAGCGTTGATGTGCTTAGTGCGTGGATGCAGCACACCATCATTGGCAGCAATGCGGCGAGCAGCAAAACTGTCGCTATGTAGTGGCACAGCAAACACCACCAGCCCCAATTCTTCAAGCAGACGCGCAAGCCAAATACCCTCACATGCAGCCTCCCCCAATGACATGTATTCAGCTTCAGCCACACTGCGCGCCACACATGATTGCTTTGCACTCCGCCACGATACAGCGGTGCCCCACACCCGAAACACATAACCACCGCGACTGCGAGCCATACGATCACGGGCATAGTCACTGTCATAGTACCCATCAAGCAGCGGGCTTGAGGTGGGAGCAAACACCAGTCCAAGTCCAGCTGTGTCCAACACATAACGCAGCAACTTGAGCAATGCCTTGTGGTGTGTGCTGCGTGGCTGCTGACCAAACTGAGCCAAGACATTCACTGCGCATGAGATGTCAGGTCGTGTTGTGGATACAAGGTAGGAGAGACTGCCAGTAATCTGTCGGTACAGTGTAGGGTCAGTGTCAGGTCCATAGTCAGTAGTGCGGATATCCAGCAGGTGTGCATAGACATCAGGACTCATGGGGGACTGTTGTGTTGGGAGATGTTGTATGAGATATTGAAAACGGGTTGTGAGATGTGCGATGAACCGTCCTTGATGCAGAGTAAGTGTCCGTGCATTTCTGTCCCTAACGATGGTCATGCCAAGGAAACTCTGTGCCTCATCCATATCTGTCATGCGATAGTATGCTGTGAGGAGTGCTTTGGTGTGTGCAATGAGGGTGAGTGAGGGAGACAGAATGAGCAGATCATCCACATACACCAACAGAGCAATAGGCACATTGTCCGCCCACCGCAAGAAGAGAGACGGGTCGCAGAGACTCTGTGCGAACCCGCCACTCTCCAGAGTGCGTCGAATCTCCTTATTCCAACATCGTGGCGCTTGTTTCAGGCCATACAAGGCTTTCAACAAGAGCCATACCCGGTCTGTTCCATCCTCAAATCCTTCCAGTTGTTTCACGTACAATTCCTCCTCCAGAGGTCCGTTGAGGAACGCGTTCTTAACGTCCATCTGATGGATTTCCCAGTCCTCACATGCCGCTACAGCTAGCAGTACACGGCTGGACCCGTACTTGCCAACAGGCGCATAGGTGTCTGTGAAATCCTGCCCCGGTATCTGGTGAAACCCCTTGGCTACCAGTCGGGCTTTGTATTTTTCAATGATACCCTTCAGATTGCGTTTCAGTTTGAACACCCATTTGACATCTATGGCTTTCCGACCTGGAGGGAGGGGCACCAGCTCGTACACTCCATGATCTAGTAGAGCATTCAGCTCAGCAATCATGGCGTTCTCCCAAGCCGGTGCATCGGGTCGCCCCCTGCCCTCCTTGAGTGGGATTTCGTCGTTGTTAACTCCGACGGTGTGATAGAACTGTCTGTAACCGACACGTGGCAGGGTACGCAGAGATCGCCTTGTTGGTTCAGGCGAGGGTGTGGAAGCAACCTCAGGATCCGGTTGTGTTCCCATGGGATTTAGTCCTGGTGGGGGAGAAGATGCACCAGAACTTGTGCTGGAAAGATCTGTGGGTGTGAGCAGATCTCGAGGCACAGGTGAGCCGGTGTCAGCTCTAGGAGCCATCCGTTTGCTAGACCCTTGTGTCGGGCTGGGAACAAAAGCAAGGACACTCACATATGTTGGATAGTGTTCAGGGGCCGGCATGGATGGAGCATGTCTTAGCGCGCGGAACTCCTTGTAGGACAAGTGCTCCAAAAAGGAAGCATCGCAACTTTCCAAGAAGGAGTGGTTTATGGGGTCCCAAAACCTCCACGCTTTTGATGCATGAGAGACCCCCACAAATACACACCACCGTCCTCGTGGACTGAGCTTGTTCTCACATTGTGGGTGTGGAAACCAGACACATGCCATCGTTCTCCACACTCGAGCTGGTCGTAAATCGGCTTTTTCCTTGAACCAGCGTTCCCAGGGTGTCACTGTTTTAGGCAAAGAGCCTTGGGGTACACGGTTCCACACCGAGGTGACATATTTGACTGCTTCTTCCCAGAAGCTGAATGGCAAACCTGATTCTGTGAGCAGTGTGCGTAGCGCATCGCCCAGTGTCTGATGCCACCGCTCTGCCACACCGTTTTGTTGGGGTGTGCATGGGGCAGTGGTTTGATGTTCGATACCCTTGGCCTTAAGCTTAGCAGTCAGGGATTCAAAGAATTCCCCTCCTCTGTCTGTTCGCAGTGTTAGAAGTTTGCATCCTGTTTGCCGCTCAGCGAGGGCTATCCACTCAGCGATAGCCCTCTGGGCATCTCCCTTTGATTTCAACAGAAAGGCCCACCTCCCTGGTGCGCAGATAGTCCAGCCACGGGCGTGGACAGTGGCAGCTGCTGCTGTGGCGGGCCACAGGTAGCACCACCGAACGGCCATGAAGGTTGGGTGGACAAACTGGGTCCCTGTGAGTTTGGCCCTGCCCAGCTGGCCACTGGGTATGCTGGGTGTGACTGCAGCGTATGCTGCCACTGACGCTGTTGAGGTTGTGGCTGCTGCCACTGTCGCTGCTGTGGAGGCTGATGCTGTTGCTGCTGCTGTTGCTTTTCCATCAACTGCCGCTGCAGTGTGGGGCATCGGCGCCAAAAATGCCCTGCCTGGTTGCAGAAGCTGCACCTTTGTCCTCCGCGACCGTGCCCACGACCGCCACCACCACCGCCTGAGTTACCTCACACTCCTGCACCACTGCTCTCGGCCTGTGTGTATGTCACGTGTGCAGCAGCAGCAGCACCTGTTGAGGTGCCCTTATGCGTGTTTGCTGTTGGGGATGTGCCCGCTGCATCGCGGGTCTCGCCTTTGAGGATGTCCTTGTAGTTGCGCAACTGTGCGAAGATGACAGAGAGATCAATCTTCTCGATCTCTTCCACTGGATAGCGACGAAAGACCTCACGTCTGAATTCCTTGTACTGCTCTCCTAGATGCAGCAGTACGACATCTAGCCACTCAAGGATGGAGCAAGCTGCGCCAAGACCCAGAAGGCGGCGCCGAATGTCCATCGCCTCATCCCAATAGTCTGTCAGTGGCACTCCTGGTTTCGGAAAGAGGTGGCGAAGCTTGTCACGCAAGGTCACGACAAGCGTCATACCTTGCTCCTCTTGACGGGTTGTGAGGTGCTTCCAAGCCTCGTAAGGGCAAGGATCTCCAGTGCGAGGGTCGGCCGGATCTGCACCCTTGCCCCCAAAGCGGTACTCACGCAATGCATATGCCTGAGAGTCGTGAAGAGCACAACGTAGTCCATTGAAGGCACGCAGAAGCATGTGTGCCTCTGCAGTGTCCGGGGTCGGGATAAGATAGGACGCTTCTAGATTGTGCTCGGCGGCCCAATCCAGAAAGAGATCCTTCCACGCAAGGAAGTCTCTGGTTCCCAGTGGTGGAGGGGACATATCCTTGAGCCCCAGACCCAGCTGCGCCATGGCTGCCGCCGTTAGGGTGACGGACGGCGGATCGCCGACGCCGGCCGGCACGTCACCGGCGTGGCCGCCCTCTACTTCGCTCATCTCTACCCTGCCAAGGATTCCTGCACACCTAGCTTCCTCTCTACTTCGCAAGGACTGGGAGCGCAGGGTATGTGGCTGTCAGCAGTGTAGTGGTGGGCCAACAAAAATTCGGCAGCAATTCACCGGGCCCACTTTGGGCCCAGTTTTTGGATGAGAGCCTTTCGCTCTGGGAATACGCCTTAGACTTCGTCTACGACCCTGCAGCCAACCCCCCGCCCCGTCCCTGCCCTTGCTCAGCCCCTAGCTTCGTTGCCACCCACTGTTTGGGTGGTTCTGGGGCGGATCCAGAGTGGTGGTGCCGTCGTGAGCCCCCTCACTCCCATCGCGGCGTCTCCATTGCCTAGGCGATGGCCTAGGAACCCTGGCGGAGATGCCCTAGGCCTCCCACGACCTCTGGATGTCGTGGCGGCCGCGGCGGTGGCCTGAAGCGCCCTCTTTGGTCGGTCGCGCACAGGTCCGACCCCCTTTTTCCACGCCTACAGCACCGTCCGGCCGCCTTCAGGCCCGCGCAAGAGCTCTGATACCATGAGAGAGCAAATGCGAACAATTTGGGACCAGTCCCATAGGTTTTGGTGAAGTCTAGTGTAAGTTAGAGTGACAAAAGCATGGCGGCCTAGTAGTTTTGCTAGTAAGAGCTCATCGAGCTTTTACGGGTGAGTCTTGTTGAGCGAGACCCACCCGTCAGCCGGTGAGCGAAGCTCACCGGCCCAAGAGCGAAGCGAGGGCGAAGCCCTCGCTTGACCCTCGAAAGAGGGCTCCTAAGCTTGGATGACCCAAATCGGGGTCCGAGATGAAATTGAGTAAACAAACCTGCATGAGTCCAAGAAACATCCATCGGACGGACTACTCTAGGTATCCTAAGACAGTTAGCATAGCAAAAGAAGGGTTCAGCCTCTAGTCTCTCTGGGCTGCATCGGGCCATGTGGCCAGGGCGAAGGTGACCACACGAGGGCGTGAAGCCCGGAGACGATGATAGCACCCGCCGTAATGTCGCGCTCATGGTGCGTCACCTCCACTCTCTGAGCCAGCATGCCCTGCGCACTCACGGCCACATCAATGGAAATGTACATATACACAGGGATTAACAATACCGACACGCTCATGTAGTGTGGGTAGTGTTCGGGAGTGGTCACGTTGGGCACATGTCGCAATGTGCACAAGAGCTTGTAGGGCATGTGTTCCAAGAAGGATGCATCCTGACTTTTCAAAAAGCAATGACTCGTGGGATCCCAAAACCTCCATGCCTTTGATGCATGTGAGACTCCCACAAACACGCACCAGCGTCCACGCGGGCTGAGTTTGTGGTCGCGTTGTGGTTGGGCAAACCACACGCATGCCATTGTGCCTCACACTCTTGCAGGACGAAGGTCTGCCTTTTCCTTGAACCACTGCTCCCATGGTGTGACACCCTTGGGTAGTGGGCCTTGTGGGACACGGTTCCACACCCATGTTACATACTTGACTGCTTCTTCCTAGAAGCCAAACGACAAGCCCAACACTGTCAGTAGTGTGCGCAGCGAGACACCCTGAGTCTGGTGCCACCGCTCTACCACACCTTTTTGTTGTGGTGTGTAAGGTGCAGTGGTCTGATGTTCAATCCCTTTCATTTTGAGAGCAGCGGTCAGCGCTCCCATGAACTCATCCCCACGGTCTGTTTGCAATCTAAGGAGTTTATAGTTGGTTTGTCGCTTCGCCAGTGCTATCCATTCAATGATTGCCTGCTGTGCGTCTGCTTTGGTCTTAAGCAAGAATGCCAAACGGAACCGACTGTATTCATTAGTGAGCATTAGCACATACTGAGACCCGTACTATACAGAGGGAACGGGCATGGGTCCAGTCAGATCAGCATGAACGATTTCTAGAGGGGACTTGCTTTCAGTGGTGGATTTGGGGAATACTTGCTTGTGAGCCTTTCCCTCGTGACACTCAAGACAGGTATTAGACTTCAGCCCATGGGGACAGTCCTCCCGACTCAGCCCCTGTACAGTTGTTTGCTTGACCATGTCTTCTATCAAATCTGTGTGAATGTGTGCCAGACAATGGTGTAGCAGTTCTGTGTGATGTGCATAAGTGGCAGTTACAACATGTGCCTGTGGTCTATGGGAATGCGTGGAAACAAGAGAAAAGAGAGTCAGACCATAGAGTATGTCAGCATGCAGGGGCCCATCGACCAACAGAGCACCAGTCGCATCATAGAGGGTGCATTGTTGCTTCTTCAAGACAGAGGACACACTGGCCTGACGATCGAGCTGACCACCAGACAACAAGTTCACTCTCAGTCTGGGTACATACAGGACGCCAGTCAACCAGATAACCTCCCATGGTGCCTGTAGGGCCACTGTTCCCACCCCCTCAACCGCAAGCACTTCCCCAAATCCAGTCTTCACCCCTTCCACATGAGGCACATCATACAGCAAAACAAAAGGCTGGCGATGCGGCGACATGTGATGCGAGGCAGCAGTGTCATACAGCCATTCATGCATGGGAAGTGTGTGGGAGGTGGTGACATGCGTGTGACCAAGCCGCTGACCTGGCGGCTGATGTGCGGCTGTCGGCTCGGGTGGCTGGACCTCCACAGGAGTGGTCCACCTGATGGGTGGCGTAGTCATCGGCTGCTGTGCCTCAGCCATCGAAGCGTAGACGCGCTGTGCCCATGCCGGTGCCAGAACTGGCACCGTCAAGCTGGGATGGACGTAGTAGGGACCTTGGTACATGAGCAGAGGCCCCTACTCCACGGGGTACACAGGCGGCAGCTGCGGCATCGGTGGACTGAAGGTGGCTGCAACAAAGGGTGTGACTGCACGAACTCCGCCTGCCCCCTGAGACGCCCACACCGGCTACTGCAGCTGCTGGGACCGTGGTGGCGGAAGGGACTACAACTGCTGTGACGGAGTCATGATGCAAAGTAGCTCCGGACAAGCACGCCAGAAGTGCCCGTGCTGCCCACAGTAGTTGCACGTGTGCTCCCCGATTCCCCTACTATGGCCACCACACCCTCCTCCTGGCTGTGCGCCTCTACCACCTCCTCCGCCTCGAACCCCTCCATATCTAGCTCCAGAGTGACCCGATGAGGATGATGATGATGCCTGATGAGCAAAGGCACTAGCAGCTGGAGTGGCTGTGTCACGCACCTCTTCGTGGAGGATGTCCTCGTAGTGATGGAGTTCTTCAAATACCTCCGCCAAATCTGTACTCTCGATGTCGGTGACGCACAAACGTCGAAGCAGTGTGCGGCAGAAGTCTTTGTACGGTTCACCCAGGTGAAGAAGGACTGGGTCTAACCAGTTCAACACAGAGCACGGTGCGCCGAGCCCCAGAATGTGAAGATCCATTGATGCATCCCAATATTCTGCTATCGGCGCCTCTGGCTTGGGGTACAACTGCCGCAGCCGGTCACAAAGTGAAATGACCAGCGCCATTCCCCTCTCCTCCCGACGAGTGGAGAGGTGATCTCACGCCTTGTACGGGCGATGTATACCATTGCGCGGGTTGGTAGGGTCCTCCCCTTTGCCGCCAAAATGAAGATGGCGGATGGCGTACGCTTGTTCGTCAGGATGGGCACGGATTAGGGCGTTGAAGGCGCGTAGGAGGATGCGCTCATCGGCGTCATCCTTTGGCGGCAAAAGATAGAGCTCCTCAACACCGTGTTTTGCCGCCCAAGCGAGGAAAATGTCTTTCCATGCCACAAAATTGTGCGCTCCAAGTGGCGGCGGCGTCAAGTCCTTGTGCGCCATCACCTTGGTAAGCTCATCCCATGTGACGGTGCCAGTGGTGCCAGCGGGTTGGTTGGCGGCAGCATTGCCCCCCGGTATGGATCCAGAGGTACTCATGGCGACTACCGAGCGAGTCTTGGGCCGGCGGCGCCGGCGGTTCTCGGTCCGCTTCGTTTCACGTCGATCGGGCACGCTGATGCCCTAGGCGGGTGACACAAGCGGTGTGTCCTTAGGGAGAGGGCCGGAACATCTGCTGCGCTGCCCCCCTCCTTCCCTTTTGTCACTTCTTGTTGCTTCAGCCACCCCTCTCCCGGCCGTCCGTCCGCGGACGGTCCTCTTGGCGGGAACCTTGTCCCCCCCCCCCTTCTTGCACAGCTCTCTGACTGCGCTCAGCCCCGCAAGGGGTCTGGCAGTCCTGCGCGCGCCACTACAGCAGCAGTGGCCTGCTTCTGCGGCGGTTTCGGCCACCGTGATCTCTTACCGCCGCTTTCTTCTGCTGCTCTCGCTCTGCACCGTCCCCCTCGCCCTGCAATAAGGGCTCTGATACCATGAGAAGAATCATGCAAATCCAATGGGACCGGTCTTACTTCAAATGGTAAAGTATCTAGGAAGTTAGGTCCGGGTCTACCTAGCAGCCATGGATCCCATACCAGCAGCTAGCACAATGACAGACAAGAGTCGTACGGGTGAGTCTCGCTAATCGAGCTCACCTGTCAGGCCGGCGAGCAGAGCTCGCCGGTAGTCACCAACCATCGAGGGAAAAATGCCACTCGAGGTCACAATCAACACACTAACCTAGCCTGGAGTTTGGAACCTAACTAGGCATGACAGAAATACCATCGGATCCCAGGTAAGCACAAAGTATGTCAGAAAGTGGTATGCCAGATAACAATTCCTTGTCTGTTGAGTGGAGCTGCGGCACTGCTGAGAGGAGGGAGGCGAGCACGTGAGGGGCAGACGATGATGTCGCCCGTCCACTGGTGGCGGGTGCGCTCATTGAGCGTCGCCTCCACTCTCTGCTTCAGCAGGCCCTGCGCACTCATGGCCACAACAGAGGGAAAGTATATGCAGGAGCGACTTAAGAATGGCGACGGCAGTGTCAATGAAAAGAAAGGCCAGCTGCGTGACAGAGGAAGACAATGAGACAACGTTGCTTGAGAGGCCCCCCAAGAAGTCTGCAGCGGCAACGTTCACAACAATAGAGTCATCCCACCCGAGACCAAAGGGGAGAGAGGGGAAGATCTTAGCAAGGCATGTCGCAATGAGGAGGAGCCGAGCGACGCGGGTGACCCTCCACCTATTGTGCGACGATGTCGCTCCCGGCGAGCTGCGATGTGCTGTGCGTAATAGGACCCGGCAGGCGCAACAGCCGGAAACTCGTTCTGCGCCAGCGTACACTGTCAGCCACCAAGGTGGCTCAGGCGTGGCAAGAGATGCCTGTGTCTTTGCAGCTGCAGCGTGCTTGTAGTGGTTGCTGCAATGGCTGCAAATGGTGTGGCTGCTTCTGCCACTCTGGTTTGGCCGAGGTGGACAGCAGAGTGCGTCAAAGTTGCTGCAGTGACGATGAGACCACAGCTGCCATGGCAACAACCAAGTACCAAGGCTGCGGCGGCAAAGAGCAGTGGCAGCCGATGTGGCTGCTCTGAAGACTGCTAACGCTGTGTTTGATGATGTCACAGACGTGATTGTGCAGTGGATTCAGTAGATTCGGCAGGTGTGGGTGCTGCTGCTAGGAGGCTGGGAGGTGGCGGCTCTTGATGGCGTAGTGGGTGCAGCCGGAGGCGACGCTGCAGCCCACGGGTAGGGGAAAGCCTGCAGATTTTCCCTGTGCACGTAATGCGGCCCCGCGCAGTACCTACAAAGTGGACTACGGCGGGCGTATGTGGGTTGGAGTGGCGCGGCAGCCCGCGGGTAGGGAAAAGCCCGCGGGTAAGGGAAAGCCCGCGGGTAGGGGAAAGCCCGCGGGTTTGCCCGTGCGCGCAATGCTGCTCCGCGCAGTCCACACGACGTGGGCTACGGCGGGGGGGGGGCCGTGGCAAGCAAGACGGGGCCTAGCCTTTGGAGGAGACAAAGAAGTTGGTGGTTGGCGATGGTGGACCCTCCAACGGCCAGGATTGCGCATTCAAGAGTGAACACATTGTACTCCCTCACTATAGTGCTCTGATACCAATAGGTAGGGAGGAGTAGAGCAGTAAGGGTGCAAAGCAAGTAGAGGTGTAACCCTTAAGCATGGCAAGACGCCATGGATTGCAGACGCGCAGGTAGGGTTTTTGCCAAGCACGCAAAGTTAGTCACAACAACGCTAAGTGTAACGTGATGGGGTGCGGGGCACGTGAAGTGAGCGAGGGAGCGGTGACCTTGCTTTTGCTCTAAGCTCCACCCTTGGCCAAGCCGAGGTTGAAGTATCCCCCCCCCCCACTTTCCAAATTTCTTGTGCACATATCACATGCAATGTGATATGTGCACAAGAACACAAGAACCTGCACAATGTATCAGTCACGGGCACAGAACCTGGGTGCTTCCTAAAGTAGCACAAAGTCTGCATGTGACCTGAAAGAAAAAACGATGTTATGCGACCGATATTCCCCCGACCAATGGCCACGGCTTGGTGACGGCGGGCGTGCTGGCTGCAGTATCTCGCCTCCCTCAGTCACCTGCCTCAGTGACGTGTGAGATGTGCAACGAGGCCAGAGGTCACTACACGTCTGTGACACAGAAACCAATAGGTTGGTGATAGGAAGACAGAGGTGAGCTGTTTCCTAAGCCAGTGGGATGAGCTCTTCCACTGATGAGGGTGGAGAGAAAGGCAGACTCAATCAATTTGCTTGCGGGTCGCCGCATTTGTGACTGGCTGCGGGAGATGGAATAGCATGTGTATTGGCACATCCATTAGGTCTTGTGGGGTTACATACGTGGAATGCGTAAAGATGGGGTGGAGGGATGTACCAGTACGTAGCGTCCTTTGCCAGGATAGGGGGAGGCAGTACCTGACTTGTTCAAGGACATTGGATTGATCTCTCGACCATGCCGACTGTGGCGTTGAAATAATGTCTCCAACTGTAATGTTTTGGGTGAGAAGGCATCGTTCATTAGGGGGGACGCCAAAATGTTTCTCGTTCTCAATTGAATGCTACATATTCTTAGGCAAGTTCTTAGAAAAGCAACCTTGGTTTGTCTGTACAAATTGGTTAAAAGTATCTTTCCACTTTGGGTGTATCGTCAGACGTTTGAGACCAAGGATGGATGGGTGCAGGAGGAAGAAATGTCCCTTTTTTTGGACGTCTTGTACGAACGTGAGGGTGTATTTCCATTGCGCTTCAATCATGGGGGTTTTTGTCTTGGGAACATGTAGGGATTACCCAAGAAGTTTGATCGTGTGTATGCCGCATGTGGTAGTCAGAAGAATATTACTATCTTATCCGGCGTTCGGAAGAATAACGCTCCCCTACCAACTGGCCTGAGAGTATTGACACTTTACCCGCGAACAACAAGAAATTACACCATGTCGATGTTGCATGCGATAATGCGTCCACATGCGCACGTCGGAAGTTTTGTTATCTATTCACAAATCCCTCTTTTAAGGGGTTTGTGAATGTTTTATTGGGAGTTTGCGTATGGTTCACATGGGGGATCCGAGATTCCCCATGCATTAAAAGGAAACCTTCTCGACCCCGCGACAGCGGGGCCGAGAAGGTTTCCAGCAAGAGCCCACGCAAAACCGAAAACCTTATAACGTGGAATGTAATTTGGGGTAGGGTTCTACGAATGTTTGCATGCAAAACCTTTGGGGTTTGCGAGAAAAGAAAAAAAGCACAAAATGAGCGTTCTTGCTCAATCTTGTGAACAGGGTGTTTTTGCTCGATCGCGATCAAGCGATGAGCTGTTTGTTTTCTTTTTCGACACGCAAACCCCCTAGTTTGATGTAGGGTTTTGTTTTTTGTGCACATAAAGCCCGTGCAAAACATACGAAACCCTAAATCAAACTAGGGGATTGTGTATCGAAAAAGTAAACAAAGAGCTCATCGTTGGATCGCAATTCTGGTGTGGGAGAAGGAATCGCGACGGGGGTCGACATGCCCACGTCACTTTGCTCGATCAGCGGCACATGCCACTAATCAGGCATGGTGAAATGCAATTAAAAGTGGGCAGGGCAGTGTTTGTTTTAAAGTCAGTGGACAGGGTGTCAATATAACTTGATTGTTGGGTAGGGCATCACCAACGCCCTCGTAGATGGGTAGAAAGGGTCATTATGACCTTTTTTCTTGTACCCACTTATAACGGGCATAATCTCAAGCTCTTGCTCAATGTCATAGTCGGAGTTTGCAGAATGCAATCTCAGTCTGTGTGAGGGGCTTTCCCCTTGGTAGTACTAAGGAGCAATCGTCATCGACGAACCAGAGGAGAGACTCAGATTTCTTAAATCTCCGGAGGCCCATTTCTATTTTAAACCACCCCCTTGTTCCGAGACCCAAACAAGGTTTGTGTAGCGTGGTATTGACACACCGACTGGTTGAAGGAGCCACGTGGCTTGAGCAGGGTCACCTGTGACTATGGATGGTGAGACGGGATGGCTTGAGGGTCGGAGACCCTCAAGTACCGTGGTTTTGGCCTAGTCGGCCAAGGATTCCGTCCAATCCGCTACATTGGTATCAGAGCTCCAGGGCTTGAATCCCACGTCGGGATTACCGGAGATGCCAAGGCGGCTCTCACTCCTAGCGGGGGGGAGTGTAGCGTGGCAATGCCCCGCTGACCAGTCAAAGGAGCCACGTGGCTCGAGCGGGGTCACCTGGGGCTATGGACGGTTGGACGGGATGGCTTGAGGGTCGGAGACCCTCAAGCACCGCGGTTTTGGCCTAGTCGGCCAAGGATTCCATCCAATCCGCTACAGCCTCTCATACTCGACTGGATGACCGTTCTGCATGAGGACTACCCTAAGTCCTACCACCAACGCATCACACCACACCTCCCAAGGTTTTGATGGATCTGGACAGGGGCAGTGGACAGAATTTCCTTGACTTTGAGAAAAGTGTTGTAATAGTCTTGTGTCCAATCACAGTGTGCGTCTTTTCGGGTGAATCTGGTTAGTGATGCTACCAGTGTTGAATGCCGTTGCATCAACTGTCAAAAGTAGTTTGCAAGGCTGAGGAAAGATTGGATCTCCCTGAAATTTGCTGGGCGCAACCAATCCACTAATGCTTGGTCTTTTTCGTGGGTTGACACGGATATTATCCTTCTTCACAATGTGTCCAAGGTAATCGACTCATCTTGTGCAATCTTGCGCTTCCTCACTTTTGCATAACTCAACTTCTGGTCCCTAAGGATCGCGAGGACTTCATGCATGTGCTCTATGCACTCTTCCATTGTTTTTGAAAAAACCAGGATGTCATCCGGGGAAACCAAGATGAACTTGCCGAGTTGCCTGGCGAATGTTCAGTTCATTTGCTGGGGTGTTCGTAAGCCCAAAGCACAAAACTTGAAATTGATAATGCCCTATGCGTGTGCAAAAGGCCGGCTTGGGCACATCACCTTCCGAGATGCGTATTTGATGTTACCATTGAGACAAATCCAAGGACGAGAAGACTTTTGCTCCTTGGAGATGGTTATCGAGATCCTCACTCCACGGTAAGGGGAATCATTTCTTTACTATCAGCTTGTTCAACACCTAGTAAACCATTGTTCTTCTTTTTTTCATAAGAATGATCGGCGCACCATACGGTAAGCTGCTCAACTCAATCCAACCTTTCACAAGGTATTCTTTGATTTGGCGTTTGGCCTCTTGCCTCTCTGCCGGACTTAGGCGATACATGTATTTGAACGGAGGAGGTGCCTCCAATTGCATCGAAATCATGTGGTCCATGTGACGTTCTGGTGGAAGCCTAGCCGATGGGTCTTGGAATACATCCAAGAACTCCACCAACAGATTTTTAGTTTCTCGCAACGTGTCTTCCTTCACTTCGTCATCCACTTTTTGCCGTTGAGCCAAGAAAGACCCACAACCTCGTCGGGTGCGTTTCTTAACCTGCATCGGAGGCAAGTTGGCGTGGACTCGGTAGGTGATAGTTCTGTACTTGGAACCAGAGTAAAGCCTCGTAGCCCCTTTTGGAGGATGAAGTTATTTGACTCAAAGCACATCAATGTCTTGTTTTTGCGAAGCCAAGGATCACCTAGAACCACGTCAAAAGGGTCGAGAAGGTTCAGAACCTTCAGCGTGATGCTTTTAGTGTAACATTGAGTTCCAATCTTCGCGTTGCAGGTAACAATCACAAGTACCGTGTGGTTTTCTTTGATGACAACTAAGCCATCCAATGGCTCAAACTTGAGGCTCACCTGTCGGATGAAGCCGATGCTAACGAAGGGGTCATCTCCTCAGGTATCAGCGAGCATGTTCACGGGGGCACCGGTTAGGTGTCCTTTGAGCTGCACCATCATGTTGCCTCCACTCTTCCGAGTGAAGAGACTCGATGATGGCAATCCAAGTTTTTGGTAAATACACAATCGGTATGGTGGGCGTCGTCACTTGACTGCTTTGCCCAATTGAGTCCACATCTTTTGGTTTTCTGTGAATTTTGTGAGCACCTTCCAATATCTAAACCGGGTTGGATAAAAATCATTGACTAATGGAATGGCGAATGTGATTGCGCTCACATCCTTGACACCGTTTGCTTCAATTTATACGCCATACAAGTCATGAACTTTGGTTGATGTTGCGACAACTAAATTAGTACAATCATTAACTTCATTCACATATGTAAGATGAAGTGGATACTATTGATCAACAAGTATGGAGTGCGATTCAACAGGAGGGGATAAAACAACAGAGAAGTTTGAACTTGTCAGAAATTCAAATTGTTTGACATCCTCGTAAAAAAACATGAACTCACAATCTTGATCTACTTACCCCTTGAGTGGTCCACACTAGCATCACTCAGGGATGGGAAAAACCCGTCCCATGGCCTTGGCCATTACCACAACCCGGCCCATTGCCACGGCCACGACCGTACCCACGACCCTATCCCTGACCGCCTGCCGCACCATCTCCAAGTGGTGCTGCCACTATGGCTAGTGTTGTGGCCCCTTCTCTGCTGCTCATCAATGTCACAGCTGCGCTTGTTATTGGAGGTATTTTACCCACTAGTCTTCTTGACTTGGAAGTTTTCATGCTGCTTGTCCTTACACTCACTACACTATCCAGCTGTACCACTAGTCCTAGCAGCGTCCATGCCCATATCTCACCCCTACTGTGCACGCATAGTCCGCCATGCATCTGAGAAGTGCCTCGGGTTCGCCGCATACACTTTGCTCAGGTAATCTCATAGCATTTGCCAGCTTTTCCAGGCCTGTCTTGTTGCGAGGGTGGTGGTCCTGTCTTCCAGCTTCTCGCTCGTAAGACCCTCACGTAAAAACTCCGGCAGAAGGCACTCCGGGTACCTGAATGGTGGCGCACCATCGCTCTCTATGAAGCTTTTGGCTTCTTTGAAGAGGGTGATAAACTCACTCAGGTACATCTCCAGTGAGCTACCCAGCTGCTTGAAGTCCGTCAGTTTGTTAAAGGCCCACTAGGCCTCACGCTGTAGTGGCACTAGCCATAGTGGCAGCACCACTCGCTACACTATCCAGCTGTACCACTAGTCATCGATTGTTGCCGCCGTTGGCGATGGTGTCGGCAACCACGGTGCGCTCCCGCACCTGTGCTTGGGTGACACTCTTTAACGCCTTGTCGGGCTTATTGCACCGTAGTGTCACTGCGTGCATTGCAACGCGTTGAAGCTGTCGGTCCCTGTCGAGGTCGGAGATGCTTTGTCCAACATGGACAAGGAAGTTGACAAAAGCCATCTTGAGCTCTAATATTGTTAGAGCTTTGGCGATGGCCTTCATGACCTTACATTGGCCGTGCGTCTTTGTCTTCTTCAGAAGCGTACGGTTCAAGTATGTGCACACAAGGAGACACATCATGTGGAAAAAAAATTGTCCCCAACCACACAGGAGTGGTGGCAAAGATTCTCCATAGCTTCAGCGTCGTACATGGCAGGTTCAGCGTGTTCTTCTTCGTGAGAAGGGACATCCTCGTTCTCGACACTGATTTGAAGTCGCCTGACCGCTTTAGTGGCTGCCTCCACTAGATCCTGGCAAGTGACGTGAGGATCCTTTGCCATGTCGCCATGTGACTCGATCTCCCAATAACTTCCCGTGTATTTGCTTGTAGCACGCTTGTTGCTGTTGGCAGCTTCACTGCTATTGGTAGCCTCCTCTGATTTGGCACGTGCCTTTCTTTAGCGACTGGCTTGAGAGCTCCTTACGACGATGAAAATGATCACGTTCGTTGTCCTCGTCATCGTGATCCTTGTCATGCTCGGCGTCCAGGTTGTCCCCCCCAAGCGCATCACTCGTAGCGTGGAGATCGTCCATATCCGCATCGACATGCTCATCGAGCGCGCCTTTGGCTCCCATGCGCTTCTTGATTTCTCCAAGGGGAGAGTGGGTTGCCTTTTGGGACACGGTAGCTTTGGGGTTCACTAGCGCGCTTGCCACCGCGGCCTCCAAGACTTAGAGACCATAGAGGGCGCGTGGTGAGGCCATCACCACCTTGTAACTTGGTGCCTTCGAGGGACCACTGGTCGCAGTTCTTGGTCTCTTTGCATGCAACTTGTACTGTAAGCACAGGTGAGCGTCGCTCACAACGTGAAAGAGGGAAAACCTCTTTGTAGGAGTCGCCTACGCTCACACAATTGGTGAGGCACTAGAAAATTCATTGCTATCTTTCTAGGCCTCTGCGCATGGCACAACCACACAGTGAAAACTTTTTCTTTCCTAGACCGCCATGTTCGACACAATAGCGTGGTGCATAAAACCATGTTCTAAGCCGCTACGTTTGGCACAGCCACATTGTTTTCAAATCTATCTTCCTAAGCCGTGACTCGCAACTCTAGATGGCTTGTAAGACCTAGGCTTGAACTGAAACTAACCAAGAGGAAATTGCAAGTAAAGATGTGACATCCACACACAAGAAAAAAAACAAGAGGGAAAAAAGGGGTGGGAGAGGGTGAGGTCCACGCCGGAGTCTTTCTTGCCCACTTCACTCTTTGTACTTGTCTTACTTGTCTTCCTCTCTCTTGGCTTGTCTTGGCCTCTCTTGATCTTGATGCCACATCCTTGAGCCTTCTTGAAGCCACCTCCCTTGAGCCCACGGTAAAGGATGGGCCTCCAAAAAAATTCAAAGGGACGCCCCCTCCCTTCTTGATGTTCTCCCCGTCCCTAGAGGTAGTTGGAGAAGAGGAGGCCCCCTGCACATTTTTTGGCCCAAAGGAACAAGCAAGGAAGCTTGAGAAATGGCCACAGGTGTGTCTCTCCAAGCACAGAAACACCCTACCCACACCACAGAAAGAGATTTAGCTTGTTGATGACGGAAAGTTGCTAGGGGAATGTGGGAAACGTAGTTAGATCTTGTGAAGAGCTTTTCAACGCAATTTACAGTGCTCAAAATGGTTAAGTCTGGACCCCGTACCCCCTTTTGTCTTTGCTGCTGGTGTACCCCTGTTGCGTACGAGACGTACACGAGTCCCTAATCTTTCCAAATGGGCATTTCTGTTGCTACACAAGTAGCCCATCATGTCGCGAGACCACGATATTCACTCCGACGGTCGAGGACAAACCGGCCAACTGCCCCCGCCTCCAGTGAATCTTCCCAAACCTTCCGACAACTTTGACTACTCTGGCAAATCTACGACAGAAGTATCATGGCCTTTTGGTCGACTTCTTGATGCACCGAGATAAATCTAGATTTACAAAGATGCATCTCACATCTTTACCATTGATTATCAAAGATCCCCAATTTCTCGATGGAAATTCTTGAATCCGACCACGCACGTGTCGCTCGACGATCATCCTAGCAACCCCGACTATGCCTCATTCGTCACCCAAAACTTGTACATGTGACTGACCATTTTTACACTTGTCATTAATGTACACTTACCGCTGATTACAAATTGCTGAAGTGTCCCAAGTTTTAAATCGTGTTCTCCCCCGCAACTTCTACCTGTTCACCATCTATGCTCCATTTGACAAAACACTTGGTATCAGAGCGCTACGGTGCTGGAGAGGCATCCGACTACTTTACTCATCCGAGGGACTACCTTGCACAAGCTGTCAGTGCATCTAATATGTCAAGACTTTGCAGAATTTGCGACTACGACATGAGGCAAGCGAGCGCAACCGATGACCAGCAGCGGGTCTTTAGCGATGACTTCGGCGATAGAGGACTAGAACGTGCCGATGCACGCGAACCCTGAAGCAACAACGAATGCTGGCATGGTAGGCTATGCTGCAGATGGACCAACTCCTACAGCTTCCACGACCAAACCGGTCGTGGACCCAACGGCGATAAACCAACCGCCCCTACCAACAGCCTTCACAATAACAGTAGGGACGACAGGTGGCACTGGAAAAAAGGCGCAGATCAATAAGGAACTGGTAAACCGGATCTCTGTGCTCGAAGAAGTCAACAACCATCTGCTCCAACAACTCAACGTCACGATGGAGGCTCTTCGCAATGCAAGCGTATGAGAAGCGGTGCTTTTCAAGAGAAATTCCCAACTCTCGAGCGAATCCAAATATAGTCTGGCTCCACCACAACCGTTTGATCTTGCAAACTAAAACGGACCAACGGGTTGGATGTGGCTGATGTTGGAGGTGTACTTCATCGCTGATAGGGTCAACGATAATCAAGAGAAATGACCTCGCGGCCGCGCTTTTGCGTGGCACGGCGCTAAGGTGGTGCTCTTATCTAAAGACCATCCAACGGCAGCGGGAGACTTGCGGAGCATCATCAATGGCCAACGGTGCCCGTCTCATATCGCCAACCACAGGCGCTCTACCCTTGGAGCAGATCAACCCATAGTGGTAAGATGCGCTGACGCCACCAACCTACTGGAATGACTTCTCGTCTACGATGCTCACACACTTTGGACGATTGAATGAAAAGTACGCCAGACCCACCCTATAGGACAAGACCGGCCTAGGCAGAACCGGGGACATAGCGGAGGACGTACATGGCTGCCTAAAGGTGAGTCGTGCGAGGCTCGTGGGCGTATTGGGCGAGGACATTCACTGCATAGGCAATTTCCAGGCGAGTGGTACCAGCCAGATACGTGAGCGCACCAATGATGGACTGGAACGTGACGGCGGACTCCAGCGCACCTGACTCGGTGTCGTGGGCCACATGGAGAGCGAGCTGGGTGCCCGGTGGCATGGGCAAAGAGGCAGAAGAAAGGGGATGAGAGAGGTCAAGAACAGAGGAGAAGCTTTCCGCGGGGATCTGGACATAACGCTCCTGATGGACCAACAGACATCGAGGAGGCGCTCAATCTGCATACCCAAAAACATGGTTGCGATGCCAAGGTCCTTCATGCTATATGCCGAGGAGAGTAGACCCTTGGCCGCAGAGATCGCAGAGGAGGAAGGAGAGGCGATGAGGAGGTCGTCCACATATACCAGAATGAAGGCGAGCACGAGGGCTGTGCCACTACCAAAGAGGGAGGGGTCAGACTGATTGAGATGAAAATCACCACGCACAAGGGTGGATGAGAGTTCCTTGTTCCAACAACGAGGAGACTGGCGAAGACCACCCGCCCGGTGCCGTCAGAGAAATCAGGAGGCTGGATCATGTGCAAATCCTCCTCAAGACGACCGTGGAGGAAGGCACTGTTCACGTCCATCTGGTGGAGCTCCCACTGAAAGTGAGTGGCGAGATAGATGACGACGCGACTGGTCGTAAAACGACCGACGGGGGCGTACGTGTCGGTAAATTTGACACCTAGGACCTGGGAATAGCCCTTTGCAGTGAGGCAAGCTTTGTACCAGTTGAGGGCACCCAAGGCGGTGAACTTCTTGCGTAGGACCCACTTGGGCTTGATCACCGTGCGACCGGGAGGAAGGTCAGCGAGTTCGAGTACACCATGCTCAGCCAGAATAGAGAGCTTTGCGACACAGGCCGCGTGCCAGGCAGTAGCGTCCGAGCAGGCAAGAGCGTCGGCAAGGGTGAGGGGGTCGGACTCATCTACAGGAGAGGATGGGAAGAAACGGGCGGAGCCGACGTGACCGCAAGGGCACGCGCAGCACATGCCGGTGCACTGACAAAGTGATGGTCAGTGCACACATCAAGAGCATGGCGAAACTCTACATGAAAGAAGTGGCGACCGTGAGGGTGGCCCAGATGGAAGGTGTAAGGCGGCACAGTATAGGACACTGGGGTGGCAATGATAGAGGAGGACAAAGGTGAGGAGGGACAGGGGGGGAGAAGCTGTCAGAGAGGAGGGGGAGGAAGAAGGGAGGGGAGGGGGGCAAGGTGGGGGAGGGGGAGGCAAAGAGGAAGGAAGGGACGAAGGGGAGCCAAGCGTAGGAGAAAAAGGGGATGACGCGGGGATCGTCAATGGGGTGGAGGACGGAGAAGAAACAACCGGAGCAAGGGGCGTGGAAGGGGAGGGGAAGGGGGGCGGAGGGGGGGCGGGAGGAGGGTCAGATGCACAAGTAAGAGCACGAGCGGTGCGAGAGCGAGTGCAAGACGAGACAAGAGAGGAGGGTGGAGGAGCGTCCAAGATGGGACAAGGGAGCGGGGAAACAGAGGCGAGAGGGCTAGGAGAAGGTGCAAGGGGAGAGGGCAAGAAGGGAGGCGGAAGAACGGGAGGGTGAGCCCAGGCAGCATGAATGCACATCCACGAGTGCGAGCAAGGGGAAATACCGAGAAGGGAGTCTGGGCTTGAGGGAGGAGGGCGGGGGAAAACCGACGAAGGGGGTGGAGAAGGGAGGGGAGCGGGTGGTGAGGGGGACCGAGAGGGAGGAGGGAGGGGAGGAAGAGTCTCCCGCGAGAGGACATTAACAAGAGGAAGAACGGCTGGGGTAGGAGCGGAGGAAGCACCAGGAGGCAGAGAGGGCGAGAACGGGGGGGACGGTGACACAGCGACAAAGACAGGATCACCCGCGAGAGTGACGGGGGAGGACGCGCGTGGAGGGATGTCCTCAGGGATGTCCTCTATGGAAAGGAGGACAGGATCAGTGTAGCGAGGAGGGGAGATCACACGGGGGGAACCCAGTGCCTGGACCTCGGTCAAGGGAGGGGGAACCTGGGGAGGGGAGGAGGGACAGGCGGGAGGGGAGGCCGGAGATGGTGTAGGAGATGGTAAGAGCTGCGTGAGGGGAGAGACAGGCGGCGGACCGCCGTGGCGGTGAGAGGAGGACAAAGGATGGGGGGGAGAGGGAGGTGAGGAAGGAGGAGCAGGTGGAGAAGGGACAGGTGGGACGAGAGGTGGTGCAGGGGACGAAGGATCAGGGGGAAGAGGAGGGGAGACAGACACGGGGGAGGACCCACCCGTGGGGGCGGAGGCGGGCATGGGAAGAGAGGAAGGAGCTGGAGGACAGGGTGGAAGGGTACAGAAAGAGGGCTGGAAGGAGGTGGGAAGGGATGAGAGGGGGTGAGAGGTTGGCAGCGTAACGGAGGACGGTGGAGCGGAGAGAGGGACAGAGGCGAAGGTGGAGGGGTACGGGGGAGGCGAGATGGGAGGCACTGAGGAAGGCAAAGAAGAGGAGAGAGCACCTGCGACCACAAGACCATCGGAGGTGTAAGCAGTGGCAGAGGCGGGGGGAGGGAGACAACGATCCATACGGTAGGCGTCGTAAGTCATCTTCTCGAAGAAGCGAGCATAACAGGACTCAATGAGACGATGGGCAACTGGGTCCCAAAAGCGATGGGCACGAGAGTAAGGGGCAATCCCAAGGGTAACAGAGAGACGGCCAAGCGAATCGAGCTTGCCGGAACGAAAAAGGGGAGCCAGGTAGATAGTGGCCATAGTGCCCCAAACCACGACAGGATTGAGGTTTGCACGCCGACCAAATAAAAGCTAGAATGGCGTGGCGTCGGGAGCAAGGGGACCGAGCGGGATTTGGTTCCAAACCCACGTGCGATACCGAGCAGCCTCAGACCAGAAACTACGGCCCCGATCAAGGAAGCCTGCCTCAGCCATCATCGTGCAGACACCCTCAACGAGCGTGCGGTTCCAGCGCTCGGCAACCCTATTCTGCTGTGGAGAATAGGGGCAAAGAGCTCATGAACCACACCCTCATGGTGAAAGAACGATGTTGTGGCACCAAAAAACTCGCCACCGCGGTCAGATCGAAAGCGCATCAACTGGTGACGAATCTGTCGCTGCGCAGACGCGTACCACAACTGGATGGTCTGAGCAACATTGTTCTTCGCCCGAAAATATAAGACCCATCTGTAACGAGTGTAATCGTCGATCAGGCTGAGGACATACGTGGCACACTAAGCGAGAGACTCATCCTGGAGTGGACGGAGGATGTCAGCATGCACAAGCTCGAGAG
This sequence comes from Penium margaritaceum, assembly GCA_023375785.1. NCBI lineage: Eukaryota > Viridiplantae > Streptophyta > Zygnematophyceae > Desmidiales > Peniaceae > Penium > Penium margaritaceum. The sequence continues at coordinate 2,073 of SZWC01004832.1, read as the reverse complement.
GAGCAATGGCACACGAGGGGGAGGAGGGAGGAGGAAGACGATGCATCTTGCCGATGGCACAAAAGGTGCAATCGGCGTTGCAAGGGGCCTGGAAGGAGGGATTGGACAAGCCGTCAGCGGGAAGAGTACTGAGGAGGGAGGCCACAATGGGGGAGGGAAGATGGCAAAGGCGACGATGAAGAAGGTGGGAGTGAGCCGAGTGAGAGAGAGCGACAAGTGCAACGGCATCTGCTGTGGGGTAGAGATAAAAGTGCAGCCTGGCAGAGGATACGCTTAGGTTCCTTGCGATCATCACCGGAGTAGACATCACCCCTGAAAAACTCTGTTTTCACTACAACAATGGCCTCAAGCGAGATATCAACATTTTTGGCATCCAAAACGACTTACCACGGATGATTGCAGCAACAGAAAGGATTGAGAGCACTGACAACAACTTTAGCCTGCGGACCATTTGAGGATTAAAAATGGTCTTGAAATATTTACGACATATTTTGGGATCTCGAGATTGGAGTCTTGAGGCGTCATTCTCTGTAAAATAATGTACAAGCTAGAGTCTAGGTTGGCTATAGTCCGGAAAACACCTTTGTGCGAATTTGGGGTGAGAGAAGTGTTTCGATGGAGATTCCATCGCGTCACTCCTCCTCCACCCCTTGAGCGCCGCTAGGACCCTGTTTCCACGTGGCTGTGCCATGTGGAAGGATTAGGCTAGGATGCATATTTTGACATCCGTGCCCTATGACGACTGTGTCCGTTTCGCCGTGACGTGTCTCAGCCAAAATGGCTCAAGCGGCCAGTCACTCGCTCTCCTTGGACAGACTATTATGAGGACCTCCATTTTGGTTCCATAGTTAGTCGTAGATGTTGTTGTGTGTGTCGTACACAGCTTACGGTGACCCCTCGGCTCATGTCCATTCACGTGCAGATCCCTGAGACTGGCGACGGCGGCAGCAGACTGGCAGCCGGTGGCGACGGGCGCCCAGAAGACTTCCGTATTTTGTAGACTCGTGCTGTGTCAGAGCACGTAGGCGTGCAGCCTATCAGGATGTAGATCTCGTCGATGTGGCCGTTCTGGTTCAAACGGCTCGTCGTTCTGACGTGTCTGCAGGGAATTGTGACCAAAACTGTGTTTTTGCCACTGTTTTGTCCTGCTAGAAAAATAGCGCCGATTGTGCGCCGTGTGTGTGTGCATCCACTAGGTCCGTGGCACTATTTAGGTTGGCCAGACCTCAGTTGTCATNTCTCTCTGCACATTTAAACAGTTGCAGCTTCTGACACTTGTGTTTTGTGTCCCTAGCCAACCCCTTGCTGTTCTCACCTCCACCTGTGTGTGCTAGTGAGTTAGCTAGCTGGCTTGCGTTGCCACGCTAGCGACAGCATTGCTAGGATCTGTCTCTCATGGTATCAGAGCGGCGAGCCAGTGCTCGCACAGCTGCGTAGCAGAGACGCAGCAACCGCAGTGACAGTAAGCGACCGCAGCCGTTGCCTTGAGGAGCAGCAGCAGCAACGCCCCCTGTCTCGGCGAGAGGTCCTGGGAGGACTCACCACCGTTTCCACCGTTTTCTTAACAAGTCCGCGACAGTTCCGCGGCCGTTCCGCGGCAACAGCAGCTGTTCCGCGGAAATTCCTCGGTGTTCCGCGGCGGCGAGGTTTCCGCAGCGGACGCCGCAACTCCGCGACGGCAACGGAACCCCGCCGGTGGTCCCGCGGATCCCCCGCGGTTGGGCACGGTGTTCCGAACTCGTCACCCCCCGGTGACGACTCCGCGGCATTTCCGCGGTGATCGGCGGATACTGGGTTGCACACCGCAGCAGCTCCGCGGCGGTCCTGGAACACCGCCAGCGGCGCTCCACCGAACTCAGCGGGCGCGAGTCCGCGGCAGTGCCGCGGCGACAGAGCCGTCGGAAGTCGCGGCAGCCCCGCCGTGGTTGCGGAACGCCTTGACTGGATGCCCCGACAATCCGCGGCACTGTACCGCGTTCCGCACCAGCGCCGCCGCGGTGACAGTTAGCGACCACGGTGGCTGTTCGCGGCAACCCATCGCAGCTCCGCCGCACCCCCCGCGCAGCCCATCCG
>SZWC01004831.1:82186-155781 GCA_023375785.1 Penium margaritaceum | reverse complement strand
TGCTTGGAAGCTTTATAACGCTGCTTGTAACGTGTCGTCTCCACCTCCTACACAGAAGTCGTCTTTAGAGTTCGCATGGCATCCAGAGCTCGTTGGAAAGGTTGTCCACGCCATTCTGGGGGAAATCGTCATCAATGACCCGTGTAGGGAGGCTCGAATATTTCTGTTACATGAATCGTCCCCGTCTATTTGTACAACATACTCTGTGTAGGCAGTAGAGTTTGACCGCTAAAACGGCTTGCAAGACAGATGATGCAAGGAGCAGGTCAAGCCACGGAGGGTTTTGCGCGGAAGTTAGAAAACACGGACCAAGTGTCGAGTCACACGCCACCGAGGTGCTAAAAGCAGGAGAGAGGCAGCGGGCGAGCGAGCGGCGAGCTCGCTCCAGCTCGCTGCCCTCATGCGTGGTGAACTGTCACCACCCAGCTAATAAATCAGCCCAGTGCAGATAGCTGTGGTTGCTAGACTAAGCAAGCAAGCAAGCAAGTAGGTGGAGGTAGCGACGCCATGGATCGGGGCAAGCTCACGTTACATACTTTGACGAAAAGACAAGAAGTGAGTGAGTTGGGAGGGAACAAAGTGACGAGTGCCGGTTGACCGGGCCACCCACGGGAGGCTCTCGACGTGGGGCCCGGATGCCACCCACGGATCGAACCCGGACCTGGAGTGAACGAGCTCCAGCGGGTTTCTCACACACCGGCATAAACCGGCCGCGTGGTCTGGTGAGATCAACAACCCGGCTCACTACGCTAGGAGCATGCAAATGTGCAAGAATCCAACCACATCGAACAAGAGCGTATGTGGTGCATGTACTCTCCCAAGTGTGTGTCCCATTCTAGAATATAGCAATATGAAACATCACTACAATCAAGCTCTCCACAAGACTGGTGTTGATGCTGTGGTCACCACTTGACAACTTGATGTCATTGCCACCACTGTGCGCCCCATGTTGTGTCACAGCTTTGCAGCGGAGAGCTTTAGTCCAAGTTAGTCACCTGCGGTGATGACACGTGTGTGTGTGTGTGTGTGTGTGTGTGTGTGTGTGTGTGTGTGTGTGTGTGTGTGTGTGTGTGTGTAGAGTCAAGAGGTCACTTGCGTGTGTCACAGCCACAACCAACACTCCATGACCCATAGCTGAACAGTCCACACACACATAAGACAAGGGGCATGTCACAAGACAACGGGATACACAAGACTCACGTCAACTAGGGGCATCACGGGAGCGCAGCAGACCAACAACATGCACAGTCGCTTTGAACATGCCACTGTTGAGAGCTTTGGTAAGAAATTCTGCACGTTTACGAGTGTCGACCCAGACAATCTGAACTTCTCCAGCAACAATGCATTCACGTATAAAGTGATGCTCAATTTTGATGTGCTTTGTGCAAGAATGATGCATGCCATCGTGCTCGGCAATTGCTTTTGCACTTTGATTGTCATAGCGTAAAGTGATGCAGTGGATGGGGACACGCAACTGTTGCAGCAGACGAGACAACCACAAACTCTCACACGTACATGCGCCAAGTGCCATGTACTCTGCCTCACTCGAGCTCCGGGCAACACAACCATGTTTCCCACGCTCCCACGCGACAGCAGTGCCGCCGAAAAGGAAGATATAGCCGGTGTGGCTGCGAGCATCAGTGTCATGTGCCCAGTCACTGTCGGTGTACCCGTCCACCACCACAGAGGGCTGGGTACGGTAGCACAGTCCCACACGTATAGTGGACAGTGCGTAACGAACAACACGTAGCGCTGTCTCGAGGTGATTCTGGCGAGGCTGTTGGGAGAACTGGACCAAGAAGTTGACCGAGAAGGCCACGTCCGCCTGAGTGGTGGTCACGAGGTACATGAGGGAGCCGACCACACTGAGGTAGTCGGTGACATCGATAGTCTTCCCAAGCTGTGCTGAATCAAGTGACTTTAGCAGGCGCTGCCCTGCTGGAGTCATCAGTGTGGAAGCAGTGGGAACATCCGCAAGCAGGGTGGCAAAGCGCTCCTCCAGTGTGCGGATATATGCAGCCTGGTGTACATGCAGAGTGTGTTGCTGACGGTCACGCTCAAGCTCCATCCTAAGAAACACTCGTGCAGGACCTAGGTCCTTCATCTTGTATCTGGACTACAATAGGACGACAACGGGACTGGGACATGCGATGAGCAAGTCATCAACATAGACGAGGATGGCCACAAATGGCTCTGAGGGGGAATTTAAGAAGAGTGCTGGGTCAACTGTGCTGCGACCGTAACCGCCCCTCTCAAGAGTGGAGGAGATCTCCATGTTCCAACAACGTGGCGACTGCTTGAGCCCATAAAGGGCCTTGCGCAGTCGCCAGACCTTCTTAGTGCCATCGGTGAACCCTAGTGGCTAGACCATGTAGATCTCTTCGTCAAGCCTCCCATGCAGGAAGGCGTTGTTGACGTCCATCTGTTCCAGTTCCCAGTCGTGCTGGGAAACAAGGCGCAACAGTGCTCGGGCAGTGGTATACCGTCCGACCGGTGCGAAGGTCTCAACAAAGTCAATCAGAGGGATCTGGGAAAAATCCTTAGCCGTAAGGCGAGCCTTGTACCGGTCAACTCTCCCATCAGGCTTCAGCTTCCGTCGAAGCACCCATCGAGAAGAGACTGCCTTTTGGCCTGCTCGGACATCCACGTGCTCAAAGATGCCATGCTCATGGAGGGCAGTCAATTCCTCCTGCATGGCCCATCCCAGAAGTCAGCATCAGTAGCCTCACGAGCCTGCCGCACTGTGGTAGGCTCAGGGGGGAGTGTAGGAAGGCCAGAGGCTGCGAAGCATGAGGCGGCATAACTGGTTACGGAGGACTCAAGAGCAGTGTGGAACTCATGGGCTACAAGAGCGTAGCTGAATGCTGAGTTGGGATGAACAACTTTGCCCTCAGGCCCTCCGCACCATGCTGGCCGAGTGCCTGTGGGCTGCCGCGACGTAGGTGGAGCAGCGGACGGAAGTGCCTGGTGCGGCAGACGTGGCCTCCGTGAGTGGGGTCGCAGCCTGCGAGCTCAAGAGGGCCGAGCTCAAGCTCTTGGCCCTCCTGAAGTGGTGGCCCCTGGAGGGGTGGGGAAAAGAGGAGGGGGATCCGAGTGGAATGAAAAGTGGTGGGGAAAGCTAATGACACGCTGAGGATGGTGGTGCCGCGGCACGTGATGCTAATGCATCAAGTGGCGCCTCTATAGGAGAGGCTGGAGGCATGTGTACTTGTACGATGTAGCAGATCCACCTGCCAGTAGAACTACCAAAAGATTTTCATGGTGCAAGATGCCTCTCTTCCGCACACAAATACCTTGCAAAGACACCTTTCAAAGCATATTGATGCCTAGAAGAACCCAAAGCATGGGTCAATAACTTTGCTGAAGGAACTTTGAAAGGTTGACCAGGGTTGGCTTGAAATGAAGATTACAGGTAGCAAGACCATATCTCGACAGTGTGTTGTAGAGTGAGTGTAAGAAAATGTGTGCCTCCTTCCCTTGTTTCTGGTTTTTCCCTTGACGTTGTCTGGTATGGTGCTCTCCTCCACCCCTTGTTCTCCTTGGCATCGACACGTCGGACTCGAACTCTGGTGCTGAGATACCAACTAGGCCAAAGCTGCGGTGCTTGAGGGTCGGAGACCCTCAACCCGTCCAACCGCCCACAGGCCAGGGACCCCCGCTCGACCCACGTGGCGCTGGCCGCACACTACACCTTCAATGTACTTTTCTCATCCTCCTCCGTAGTCACGTACTGCAGGTGTCAGTCACCCAACTCTGCCACCTCCGCATTGTGTCTTCCTGCGCACCAGGACCACATCCCCTAGTGCAAATTGTCTAGTCAAGATTTTGGAGATGATGCACATGCTCATGCATAAGCCTCTCCCCCATCACTTGCCCCCTTCCCATTGAGAATTTGCTTGGAAGCTTCTCAGTGTTGCTTGCACTGTGTCGTCTCCAGCTCTTGTAAAGACATCGACGTCGGAGTTTGCAGAAATCACGTCCAAAGCTTGCTAGTGGGGTTTTCCCCTCCGCGTCACTCTGGGGCCATCGTCATCAACAACCCGCGCAGGGAGACTCGAGAGACTTGTTGTGATGTGAGTCCCCGTCTGTGTGTACAGCTTATTATGACCACTCGGTCGTGTCCATGCTCGTGTAGATCCCTGATGCGGACCCAACTGGTGTTGAAGCACCAATAGGTAGTGGCTCCACCCACCAGCAGCTGCTAGACAGCTGCCATAGCGTCCCAAGTTCTTTCTGCGATGCTCTACAGTTTTTCTCGAGTCGCTAGAGTTTTCTCGGTGGAATTGCTCTTGAGCTCAATTTGCACGTTTTGTAATGTGTGTCCACCGATCGATGCCGGACCTGTAAGGGCGTAGCGAGTGCCCAACAGAGGCGCAACTAGGGCGCAAGTATGGCGCAAGTAAGGCCCAACTAGGACGCAACTAGGGCGAAACTAGGGCGTAACTAGGACACAACTAGAGTGCAAGTAGGGCTCAAATAGGGCGCAAATAGGACGCAACTAGGACGCAACAAGGGCACAAGTAGGGCCCCAGTAGGGCACAAGTAGGACGCAACTAGGATGCACCTACGACGTAACAAGGGCGCAAATATTGCGCAACTAGGGTGCAACTAGTGCGCAACTAGGGCGTAACTAGGGTGCAAGTAGGGCGTAGCTAGTGCCCAATTGAGACACAACTAGGGCACAACTAGGGCGCAAGAAGGGTGCAACTAGGGCGCAACTAGGGCGCAACTAGGGCGCAAGTAGGGCGCAACTAGGACGTAGCTAGTGTCCAACTAAGGCGCAACTAGGAAGCAGATATGGCGCAAGTGAGGCGCAACTAGGACACAACTAGGGCGCAACTAGGGCGCAACTAGGGCGCAACTAGGGTGCAACTAGAGCGCAAGTAGGGCTCAAGTAGGGCACAAGTAGGACGAAACTAGGGCACAACTAGGGCGGAAGTAGGGCGCAAGTAGGGTGCAACTAGAGCAGAACTAGGACGCAAGCAGGGCGCAACTAGGGTGTAACTAGGGTGCAAGTAGGGCGCAAGTAGGGCACAACTAGGGCTCAAGTAGGGTGAAAGTAGGGTGCAAGTAGGGTGCAAGTATGGCGCAAGTAGGACACAAGTAGGGCGTAACTAGGGCACAAGTAGGGGGCAAGTAGGACGCAAGTAGGGTGCAAGTAGGACGCAACTAGGACGCAACTAGGGCTCAAGTATTGCACAAATAGGGCGCAACTAGGGCACAACGAGGGTGCAACTAGGGCTCAACTAGGGCGTAGCTAGTGCCCAACTGAGACGCAAATAAGGAGCAACTAGGGCGCAAGTAGGGCGTACTTAGTGCCCATTTGAGGCGCAACTAGGGCACAACTTGGACGCAAATATGGCGCAAGTATGGCGCAAGTAGGGCGCAAGGAGGGCGCAAGTAGGGCGCAACTAGGGCGCAACTAGGACGCAACTAGGGCGCAACTAGCGCGTAGCTAGTGTCCAACTGTGGCACAACTAGGGCACAAATAGGGCGCAACTAGGGAAAAACTAGGACACAAGTAGGGCGCAATTAGGGCGCATGTAGGGAGCAATCAGGACGCAACTAGGACGCAACTAGAACGTAACTAGGGCGCAAGTAGGGCACAACTAAGGCGAAATTATGGCGCAATTCGGGCGCAACTAGGGCGCAACTAGGGCGCAACTAGGGCGCAACTAGGGCAAGGTCACAACTAGGACGCAAGGAGGTCGCAAGTAGGGCGCAACTAGGGTGCAATTAGGGCATAACTAGGATGAAAACAGGACGCAAGTAGGGCGCAAGTAGGACGCAACTACGTTGCAACTAGGGCGCAACAAGGGCGCAATTATGGTGCAACTAGGGTGCAACTAGGGCGCAACTAGGACGCAACTAGGGCACAACTAGGGCGCAACTAGGGCGTAGCTAGTGCCCAACTGAGGCGCAACTAGCGCACAACTAGGGCGCAACTAGGACGCAACTAGGGTGTAGCTAGTGTCCAACTGAGGCACAACTAGGGCGACTAGGACGCAAGTAGGGCGCAACTAGGGTGCCCGAAGGGAACAACTAGGGCGCAACTAGGACGCAAGTAGGGTGCAAGTAGGGTGCAACTTGGGTGCAACTAGGGCACAACTAGGGCGCAACTAGGGCGCAACTAGGGCACAACTAGGGGGCAACTAGGACGCAACTAGGACATAACTAGGGCGTAACTAGTGCCCAACTAAGGGGAAACTAGGGTGCAACTAGGACAAAACTAGGGCACATGTAGGACGGAAGTAGGGTGCAAGTAGGACGCATCTAGGGTGCAACTAGGGCGCATGGAGGACGCAACTAGGGTTCAACAAGGTCACAACTAGGGCGCAACTAGGACGCAAGTAGGGCGCAACTAGGTCGCAACTAGGGTGCAACTAGGGCGTAACTAGGGCGCAACTAGGGTGTATCTAGTGCCCAAATGAGGTGCAACTAGGGTGCAACTAGGGCACAAGTAGGGCGCAAGTAGGGCGCAAGTAGGGCGCAACTAGGACGCAACTAAGACCCAACTAAGGCGCGAGTAGGACGCAATTAGGGCGCATCTAGGATGCAACTAGGGCGCAACTAGGACGTAGCTAGTGCCAATCTGCGGCGCAACTTGGACACAACTAGGGCGCAAGTAGGGCGCAACTAGGGCACAAGTTGGGTGCAACTAGGGTACAACTAGGACACAACTAAGGCCCAAATAGGGCGGAAGTAGGACGCAACTAAGGCGCAACTAGGACGCAACTAGGACACAACTAGAGCGTAACTAGGGCGCAACTAGGGCGTAGCTAGTGCCCCACTGAGACGCAACTACGGCGCAACTAGGGAGCATCTAGGATGCAACTAGGGCTCAGCTAGGGCGCAAGTAGGATGCAAGTGAGGCGCAAGTAGGGCACAACTACGGCGTATCTAGGGCGCAAGTACGGTGCAACTAGGGTGCAACTAGGGTGCAACTAGGGCACAACTAGGGCGTATCTAGTATCCAACTGAGGCGCAACCAAGGCGCAACTAGGAGGCAACTAGGGTACAAGTATGGCACAAGTAGGGTGCAACTACGGCGCAACAAGGGCACAATTAGGGCGCAACTAAGGTGCAACTAGGGTGCTACTAGGACATAACTAGGGCGCAAGTAGGGCGCAAGTATGATGCAATTAGGGCGCAAGTAGGATGCAGCTAGGACACAAGTAGGGCGCAACTATGGCGCAAGTAGGACACAAGTACGGCACAACTAGGACTCAAGTAGGGTGCAAGTAGTGCCCAACTGAGGCGTAACTAGGGCGGAACTAGGACACAACTAGTGCACAAGTAGGAGACAAGTAGGAAGCAAGTATGGCGCAAGTAGGGCACACCTAGGGCGTAACTAGGGTGCAACTAGGGCACAACTAGGGCACAACTAGGGCACAACTAGGGCACAACTAGGGCACAACTAGGGCGCAACTAGGGCACAACTAGGGCACAAGTAGCACGTAAGTAGGACGCAACTAGGGTGCAAGTAGGGCGCAAGTAGGGCGCAACTAGGACGCGACTAGGGCACATCCAGGGCGCAACTAGGGCGCAAGTAGGACGCAAGTAGGGTGCAACTAGGACGCATGTAGGGCACAACTAGGGCGTAGGTAGCAGACAAGTAAGGTGTAAGTAGGGTGCAACTAGGGAGCAAGTAGGGCACAAGTAGGGCTTAAGTAGGGCGCAATTAGGGCGTAACTAGTGCGCAAGTTGGACGCAAGTAGGGCGCAACTAGGGCTCAACTAGGGTGTAACTAGGGTACAAGTGAGGCGCAAGTAGGACACAAGTATGGTGCAACTTGGGCGCAAGTAGGGCGCAACAAGGACGCAAGTAGGGTGCAACTAGGGTGCAACTAGGGCGTAACTAGAGCGCAAGGACACAAGTAGGGCACAACTAGGGTACAACTAGGGCGTAACTAGGGCACAACTAGGGTGCAAGTAGGGCGCATCTAGTGTGCAACTAGGGCGTATATAGGGCGCAAGAAGGGCGCAACTAGGGCGTAACTAGGACGCCAGTGGGGCGCAAGTAGGACGTAACTAGGGCACAACAAGGGCGTAACTAGGACACAATTAGGGTGCAACTAGGGTGCAACCAGTGCACAACTAGGGCGCAAGTAGGGTGCAACTAGGATGCAACTAGGGCGCATGTAGGGCACAATTAGAATACAACTAGGGCGTAACTAGGGCGCAAGTAGGGCACAACTAGGACACAAGTAGGGTGCAAGTAGGGCGCAACTAGGGTGCAACTAGACTTGACGAAGGCGCCATTAGGGCATAGCTAGTCCCAACTGAGGCGCAACCAGGGCGCATCTAGGGTGCAACTAGGACGCAACTAGGACGCAAGTAGGACACAAGTATGGCGCAAGTAGAGCGCAACTAGGGTGCAACTAGGGCGCAACTAGGGCGCAACTAGGGCGCAACTAGGACGCAACTTGGGCACGACTAGGGCACAAGTAGGACGCAAGTAGGATGCAACTAGGGTGCAAGTAGGGCCCAACTAGGGCATTACTAGGACGCAACTAGGGCACAACTAGGGCGCAAGTAGGGTACAAGTAGGGTGTAACTAGGGCGCATATAGGGAAAAACTAGGGCAGAAGTAAGACACAAGTAAGGCGTAAGTAGGGTACAACTAGGGAGAAAGTAGGGCGTAAGTAGGGCTGCACAACTAGGGTGCAACTAGGGCACAAGTAGGGCACAAGTAGGGTGCAATTAAGGCGTAACTAGGGCGCAACTAGGACGCAAGTAGGGTGCAAGTAGGGCGCAAGTGGGGTACAACTAGGACGCAAGTAGGGCGCAACAAGGGCGCAAGTAGGGTACAACTAGGGTGCAACTAAGGGGCAACTAGGGTGCAACAAGGACACAAGTAGGGCACAAGTAGGGTGCAACTAGGGGACAGCTAGGGCGCAAGTAGGGCGCAACTAGGACGTAACTAGGGCGCAACTAGGGCGCAAGTAGGACGCAAGTAGGACGCAACTAGGACGCAACTAGGGCGCAGGTATCGTGCAACAAGGACGCAACTAGGACGGAACTAGGGTGCAACTAGGGTGCAACTAGGACGTAGCTAGTTCCCAACTGAGACGCAACTATGGCGCAACTAAGGCTCATGTAGGTGCAACTAGGGTGCAACTAGGGCGCAAGTAGGGCGCAACTTGGGCACAACTAGGATGCAACTAGGGCGCAACTAGCGCGTAGCTAGTGCCTAACTGAGGCACAACTAGGGCGCAACTAGGGCACAACTAGGGCACAACTAGGACGCAAGTAGGGCACAAGTAGGGTGCAAGTAGGGCACAATTAGGACACATGTAGGGCGCAATTAGGACGCAACTAGGTTGCAACTAGAACGTAACTAGGGCGCAAGTGGGGCGCAACTGAGGTGCAACTATGGCGCAATTAGGGCACAACTAGGGCGCAACGAAGGCATAGCTAGTGCTCAACTGAGGCACAACGAGGACGCAAGTAGGATGCAACTAGCGTGCAACTAGGACGCAACAAGGGCGCAAGTAGGACACAACTAGGACGCAAGTATGGCACAAGTAGGACGCAAGGAGGGTGCAAGTAGGACGCAACTAGGGCGCAACTGGGGCATAACTAGGACGCAAGTAGGGCGCAAGTAGGACGCTACTACGGTGCAACTAGGGTGTAACTAGGGCGCAACTAGGGTGCAACTAGGGCGTAACTAGGGTGCAACTAGGGCGTAGCTAGTGCCCAAATGAGGCGCAACTAGCGCACAACTAGGGCGTAACTAGGACGCAACTATGGTGTAGCTAGTGTCCAACTGAGGCACAACTAGGGCGACTAGGACGGAAGTAGGGCGCAACTAGGGCGCCCGAAGGGCACAACTAGGGCACAACTAGGACGCAAGTAGGGTGCAAGTAGGGTGCAACTTGGGTGCAGCTAGGGCGCAACTAGGGGGCAAGTAGGGCGCAACTAGGGCGCAACTAGGGCGCAACTAGGACGCAACTAGGGCATAACTAGGGCATAGCTAGTGCCCAACTAGAGCACAACTAGGGCGCAACTAGGACAAAACTAGGGCACATCTAGGACGGAAGTAGGGTGTAAGTAGGGCACAACTAGGGTGCAACTAGGGCGCAACTAGGGTGTATCTAGTGCCCAACTGAGGTACAACTAGGGCGTAACTAGGGTGCAAGTAAGGCGCTGGTAGGGCGCAAGTAGGGCGCAACTAGGGCGCAACTAGGACGCAACTATGGCGCGAGAAGGACGCAACTAGGTCGCATCTACGTCGCAACTAGGACGCAACTAGGGTGTAGCTACGGCCAACCTGCGGCGCAACTTGGTCGCAACTAGGGCGCAAGTAGGGCGCAACTAGGGCACAAGTTGGGTGCAACTAGGGTACAACTAGGACGCAACTAGGGCGCAAGTAGGGCGGAAGTAGGGCGCAAGTAAGGTGCAACTAGGGCGTAACTAGGACACAAGTAGAGCGCAACTAGGATGCAACTAGGGCGTAGCTAGTGCCAACTGAGGTGCAACTAGGGCGCAACTAGGACACAAGTAGGGTGCAAGTAGGGCGCAAGTAGGGCGCAACTAGGTTGCAACTAGGACGCAACTAGGGAGCGAGTAGGACGCAACTAGGTCGCATCTAGGATGCAACTAGGACGTAGCTAGTGCCAACCTGCGGCGCAACTTGGACGCAACTAGGGCACAAGTAGGGCGCAACTAGGGCGCATGTAGGCCGCAACTAGGGTACAACAAGGGCGCGACTAGGGTGCAACTAGGGCGCAAGTAGGACGCAACTAGGGCGCAACTAGGGCACAACTAGGGCGTAACTAGGGCGCAATAGGGTGCAACTAGGGTGTATATAGTGTCCAACTGAGGTGCAACTAGGACGCAACTAGGGTGCAAGTAGGACACAAGTATGGCGCAAGTAGGGCGCAACTAGGGCGCAACTAGGACGCAACTAGGACGCGAGTAGGATGCAACTAGGTCGCATCTAGGACACAACTAGGGCGTAACTAGGGCGTAATTAGTGCCCAGCTCGGGCACAACTAGGGCTCAACCAGGAAAAAACTAGGGCACATGTAGGACGGAAGTAGGGTGCAAGTAGGGCGCAACTAGGGCGCATGTAGGACGCAACTAGGGTGCAACAAGGTCACAACTAGGGCGAAACTAGGGCGCAAGTAGGGCGCAACTAGGGCGCAACTAGGCCGTAACTAAGGCATAACTAGGGCGCAAGTAGGGCGCAACTAGGGTGTATCTATTGCCCAACTGAGATGCAAATAGGGCACAACTAGGGCGCAAGTAGGGCGCAAGTAGGGCGCAAGTAGGGCGCAACTAGGGCGCAACTAGGACGTAACTAGGATGCGAGTAGGACGCAACTAGGGCGCATCTAGGACGCAACTAGGGCGCAACTAGGATGTAGCTAGTGCCAACCTGTGGCGCAACTTGGATGCAACTAGGGCGCAAGTAGGGCACAAGTAGGGCACAAGTTGGGTACAACTAGGGTACAACTAGGACGCAACTAGGGCGCAAGTAGGGCGGAAGTAGGGCGCAACTAAGGCGCAACTAGGGCGCAACTAGGACGCAACTAGAGCGCAAGTAGGGCGCAACTAGGGTGTAGCTAGTGTCCAACTGAGACGCAACTAAGGCGCAACTAGGGAGCAACTAGGACTCAACTAGGGCTCAACTAGGGCGCAAGTAGGGTGCAAGTGAGGCGCAAGTATGGTACAACTAGGGCGTATTCAGGGCGCAAGTAGGGTGCAACTAGGGTACAACTAGGGTGCAACTAAGGTTCAACTAGGGCACAACTAGGGCGTATCTAGTATCCAACTGAGGCGCAAGCAGGACGCAACTAGGATGCAACTAGGGCGCAAGTATGGCGCAAATAGGGCACAATGACGGCGCAACTAGGGTGCAACTAGGGTGCAACTAGGGCGCAACTAGGATGCTACAAGGGCACAACTAGGGCGCAACTAGGGCGCAACTAGGGCGCAACAAGGGCACAACTAAGGCACAAGTAGGGAGTAAGAAGGACGTAACTAGGGTGCAAGTAGGGCGCAAGTAGGGCGCAACTAGGATGCAACTAGGGTACAACCAGAGCGCAAATTTGGCGCAAGTAGGGCGCAAGTAGGGTGCAACTAGGGCGCATGTAGCGAACAACTAGGGCGCAAGTAGCACGCAAGTAAAGCCTAAGTATGGCGCAACTAGGGTGCAACTAGGACACAATTAGGGCATAAGTAGGGCGCAACTAGGGCGCAACTAAGGTACAACTAGGGCGCAAGTGAGGCGCAAGTAGGGCGCAAGTAGGGTGCAACTTGGACGCAAGTAGGGCGCAACAAGGACGCAAGTAGGGTGCAACTAGGGTGCAAATAGGACGCAACTAGGGCGCAAGAAGGGAACAAGTAGTGCACAACTAGGGTGCAACTAGGGCGTAACTAGGGCACAACTAGGGTGCAAGTAGGGCGCATCTAGGGCGCATCTAGTGCGCAACTAGGGCGTAACTAGGGCGCAAGAAGGGCGCAACTAGGGCGTAACTAGGGCGCCAGTGGGGCGCAAGTAGGGCGCAAGTCGGGTGCAACTAGGGTGCAACTAGGGCATAACTAGGACGCAATTAGGGTGCAACTAGGGTGCAACTAGTGCACAACTAGGGCGCAAGTAGGGCGCAAGTAGGATGCAACTAGGGCGCATGTAGGGCACAATAAGGATACAACTAGGGCGTAACTAGGGCGCAAGTAGGGCACAACTAGGACACGAGGAGGGTGTAAGTAGGGCGTAACTAGGGTGCAACTAGGACTTGACGAGGGCGCCATTAGGGCATAGCTAGTGCCCAACTGAGGTGCACCTAGGGCGCATCTAGGGTGCAACTAGGACGCAACTAGGACGCAAGTAGGACACAAGTATGGTGCAAGTAGGGCGCAACTAGGGCGCAACTAGGGTCCAACTAGGGCGCAACTAGGATGCAACTAGGGCGCAACTAGGACGGAACTTGGGCACAACTAGGGCGCAAGTAGGACGCAAGTAGGATGCAACTAGGGTGCAAGTAGGGTTCAACTAGGGCATAACTAGGACGCAACTAGGATGCAACTAGGGCGCAAGTAGGGCAATAGTAGGGTGTAACTAGGGCGCATGTAGGGCACAACTAGGGCACAAGTAAGACACAAGTAAGGCGTAAGTAGGGCACAACTAGGGAGCAAGTAGGGCATAAGTAGGGCTGCACAACTAGGGTGCAACTAGGGCGCAAGTAGGGTGCAAGTAGGGTGTAATTAAGGTGTAACTAGGGCGCAACTAGGACGCAAGTAGGGTGCAGGTAGGGCGCAAGTGGGGTACAACTAGGACGCAAGTAGGGCGCAACAAGGGCACAAGTAGGGTGCAACTAGGGTGCAACTAGGGGGAAACTAGGGTTCAACAAGGGCACAAGTAGGGCACAACTAGGGTGTAACTAGGGTGCAACTAGGGGACAACTAGGGCGCAAGTAGGGCGCAACTAGGACGTAACTAGGGTGCAACTAGGGTGCAACTAGGGCGCAAGTAGGACGCAAGTAGGACGCAACTAGGGCGCAGGTATCGTGCAACTAGGGCGCAACTAGGACGGAACTAGGGTGCAACTAGGGTGCAACTAGGGTGCAACTAGGACGTAGCTAGTTCCCAAGTGAGATGCAACTATGGCGCAACTAAGGCTCATGTAGGTGCAACTAGGGTGTAACTAGGGCGCAAGTAGGGCGCAACTTGGGCACAACTAGGAAGCAACTAGGACGCAACTAGGGCGCAACTAGGGCACAAGTAGGACGCAAGTAGGGCGCAAGTAGGGCGCAAGTAGGGTGCAAGTAGTGCACAATTAGGACGCATGTAGGGCACAATTAGGATGCAACTAGGTTGCAACTAGAACGTAACTAGGGTGCAAGTGGGGCGCAACTGAGATGCAACTATGGCGCAATTAGGGCACAACTAGGGCGCAACTAAGGCATAGCTAGTGCTCAACTGAGGCACAACTAGGACGTAAGTAGGACGCAACTAGCGTACAACTAGGACACAACAAGGACACAAGTAGGACACAACTAGGACGCAAGTATGGCGCAAGTAGGACGCAAGGAGGGCGCAAGTAGGACACAACTAGGGCGCAACTGGGGCATAACTAGGACGCAAGTAGGATGCAAGTAGGGCGCTACTACGGTGTAACTAGGGTGCAACTAGGGCGCAACTAGGGTGCACCTAGGGTGTAACTAGGGCGTAACTAGGGTGTAGCTAGTGTCCAAATGAGGTGCAACTAGCGCACAACTAGGGCGTAGCTAGGACGCAACTAGGGTGTAGCTAGTGTCCAACTGAGGCACAACTAGGGCGACTAGGACGCAAGTAGGGTGCAACTAGGGCGCCCGAAGGGCACAACTAGGGCACAACTAGGACGCAAGTAGGGTGCAAGTAGGGTGCAACTTGGATGCAACTAGGGCGCAACTAGGGGGCAAGTAGGGCGCAACTAGGGCGCAACTAGGGCGCAACTAGTAAGCAACTAGGGCATAACTAGGGCATAGCTAGTGCCCAACTAGAGCACAACTAGGGCGCAACTAGGACAAAACTAGGGCACATCTAGGGCGGAAGTAGGGTGTAAGTAGGGCGCAACTAGGGTGCAACTAGGGCGCAACTAGGGCGCAACTAGGGTGTATCTAGTGCCCAACTGAGGTACAACTAGGGCGTAACTAGGGCCCAAGTAGGGCGCTGGTAGGGCGCAAGTAGGGCGCAACTAGGGCGTAACTAGGACGCAACTAGGGCGGGAGTAGGACGCAACTAGGTCGCATCTACGTCGCAACTAGGACGCAACTAGGACGTAGCTAGTGCCAACCTGCGGCATAACTTGGTCGCAACTAGGGCGCAAGTAGGGCGCAACTAGGGCACAAGTTGGGTGCAACTAGGGTACAACGAGGACGCAACTAGGGCGCAAGTAGGGCGGAAGTAGGGCGCAACTAAGGCGCAACTAGGGCGTAACTAGGACACAACTAGAGCGCAACTAGGGCGCAACTAGGACGTAGCTAGTGCCAACTGAGGTGTAACTAGGGCGCAACTAGGACGCAAGTAGGGCGCAAGTAGGGCGCAAGTAGGGCGCAACTAGGGTGCAACTAGGACGCAACTAGGGAGCGAGTAGGACGCAACTAGGTCGCATCTAGGACGCAACTAGGGCGTAGCTAGTGCCAGCCTGCGACACAACTTGGACGCAACTAGGGCGCAAGTAGGATGCAACTAGGGCGCATGTAGGCCGCAACTAGGGTACAACAAGGGCGCGACTAGGGTGCAACTAGGACGTAAGTAGGGCGCAACTAGGGCACAACTAGGGCGTAACTAGGGTGCAACTAGGGCGCAACTAGGGTGTATATAGTGCCTAACTGAGGTGCAACTAGGACGCAACTAGGGCGCATGTAGGGCGCAAGTAGGGCGCAAGTAGGGCGCAACTAGGGCGCAACTAGGACACAACTAGGGCACGAGTAGGACGCAACTAGGTCGCATCTAGGACGCAACTAGGGTGCAACTAGGGTATAACTAGTGCCCAAATCGGGCACAACTAGGGCGCAACTAGGACAAAACTAGGGCACATGTAGGACGGAAGTAGGGTGCAAGTAGGGCGCAACTAGGACGCATGTAGGACACAACTAGGGTGCAACAAGGTCACAACTAGGGCGTAACTAGGGCGCAAGTAGGGCGCAACTAGGGCGCAACTAGGCCGTAACTAGGGCGTAAGTAGGGCGCAAGTAGTGCGCAACTAGGGTGTATCTAGTGCCCAACTGAGGTGCAAATAGGGCGTAACTAGGGCGCAAGTAGGGCACAAGTAGGGTGCAAGTAGGGTGCCACTAGGGCGTAACTAGGACGTAACTTGGGCGCGAGTAGGACGCAACTAGGGCGCATCTAGGACGCAACTAGGGCGCAACTAGGACGTAGCTAGTGCCAACCTGCGGTGCAACTTGGATGCAACTAGGGCGCAAGTAGGGCACAACTAGGGCACAAGTTGGGTACAACTAGGGAACAACTAGGACGCAACTAGGGCGCAAGAAGGGCGGAAGTAGGGCGCAACTAGGGCGCAACTAGGACGCAACTAGAGCGCAACTAGGGCGCAACTAGGTCGTAGCTAGTGTCCAACTGAGATGCAACTAAGGCGCAACTAGGGAGCAACTAGGACTCAACTAGGGCTCAACTAGGGCGCAAGTAGGGCGCAAGTGAGGCACAAGTGAGGCGCAAGTATGGTACAACTAGGGCGTATTTAGGGCGCAAGTAGGGTACAACTAGGGTACAACTAGGGTGCAACTAGGTTTCAACTAGGGCACAACTAGGGCGTATCTAGTATCCAACTGAGGCACAAGCAGTGCGCAACTAGGACGCAACTAGGGCGCAAGTATGGTGCAAGTAGGGCACAATGACGGCACAACTAGGGTGTAACTAGGGCGCAACTAGGGTGCTACAAGGGCACAACTAGGGCGCAACTAGGGCACAACTAGGGTGCAACTAGGGCACAAGTAAGGCACAAGTAGGGCGTAAGAAGGACGTAACTAGGGTGCAAGTAGGTCGCAAGTAGGGCGCAACTAGGATGCAACTAGGGTACAACCAGAGCGCAAATTTGGCGCAAGTAGGACGTAAGTAGGGCGCAACTAGGGCGCATGTAGGGCACAACTAGGGCACAAGTAGCACGCAAGTAAGGCGTAAGTAGGGCGCAACTAGGGTGTAACTAGGACGCAATTAGGGCATAAGTAGGGTGCAACTAGGGTGCAAGTGAGGCGCAAGTAGGCCGCAAGTAGGGTGCAACTTAGACACAAGTAGGGCGCAACAAGGACGCAAGTAGGGTGCAACTAGGGCGCAACTAGGACGCAACTAGGGTGCAAGAAGGGCACAAGTAGGGTACAACTAGGGTGCAATTAGGGTGTAACTAGGGCACAACTAGGGTGCAAGTAGGACGTATCTAGTGCGCATCTAGGGCATAACTAGGGCGCAAGAAGGGCACAACTAGGACGTAACTAGGGCGCCAGTGGGGCGCAAGTAGGGCGCAAGTCGGGTGCAACTAGGGCGCAACTAGGGCATAACTAGGACGCAATTAGGGTGCAACTAGGGTGCAACTAGGGCACAACTACGGCGCAAGTAGGACACAAGTAGGATGCAACTAGGACGCATGTAGGGCACAACTAGGGTCCAACTAGTGCGTAACTAGGGGACAAGCATTGCACAACAAGGACGCAAGTAGGTTGTAACTAGGGCACAACTAGGGTGCAACTAGGACGCGACGAGGGCGCAACTAGGAGATAGCTAGTGTCCAACTGAGGTGCAACTAGGGCGCATCTAGGGTGAAACTAGGGCGCAACTAGGACGCAAGTAGGACGCAAGGATGGCGCAAGTAGGGCGCAACTAGTACGCAACTAGGGTGCAACGAGGGCGCAACTAGGGCACAACTAGGACACAACTAGGGCACAACTAGGGCGCAAATAGGACGCAAGTACGATGAAACTAGGGTGCAAGTAGGGCGCAACTAGGGGATAACTAGGACGCAACTAGGGCGCAACTAGGATGCAAGTAGGGAACAAGTAGGGTACAACTAGGGTGCATGTAGGGCACAACTGGGACACAAGTGAGACAAAAGTAAGGTGTAAGTAGGGCACAACTAGGGAGCAAGTAGGGTGCAAGTAGGGCTGAAGTAGGGCACAACTAGGGTGCAACTAGGGCGCAAGTAGGACGCAAGTAGGGTGCAAGTAGGACACATATAGGGCGCAACTAGGATGGAAGTAGGGTACAAGTTGGGCGCAAGTGGGGTGCAACTAGGACACAAGTAGGACGCAACAAGGGCGCAAGTAGGGTGCAACTAGGGTGCAACAAGGGGACAACTAGGGCGCAACTAGGGTGTAACTCGGGCGCAACTAGGGGACAACTAGGACACAAGTAGGGCGCAACTAGGACGTAACTAGGGTGCAAGTAAGACGCAACTAGGAAGCAACTAGGGTGCAGGTATTGCGCAACTAGGGCGCAACTAGGACGCAACTAGTGCCCAACTGAGATGCAACTAGGGTGCAACTAGGGCACATGTAGGGTGCAACTAGGGTGCAACTAAGGCGCAAGTAGGGCGTAATTAGGACGTAGCTAGTACCTAACTCATGCACATCTAAGGTGCAAGTATGGCGCAAGTAAGGCGGAACTAGGGCGCAACTAGGACACAACTACGGTGCAACTAGGGTGCTACTAGAGCGCAAGTAGGGCTCAAGTAGAGCGCAACTAGGGTACAACTAGGGTGCAATTAGGGTGCAACTAGGACAAAACTAGGACACATCTAGGGTGCAAGTGCAGCGCAAGTGGCCGTAACTAGGGCGCAACTAGGGCGCAAGTAGGACGCAACTAGGGTGCAACAAGGACTTAACTAGGGCACAACTAGGGCACAAGTAGGGTGCAACTAGGATGCAACAAGGGTACAACTAGGGTACAACTAGGGTGTATCTAGTATCCAAGTGAGGTGCAACTAGGGTCCAACTAGGGCATAAGCATGGCGTAACTAGGATGCAAGTAGGGCGCAAGTAGGGCGCAACTAGGATACAACTAGGACGCGAGAAGGGCACAACTAAACCGCAGTTAGGGTGCAACTAAGGTGTAACTAGGGCAAAACTAGGGCATAGCTGGTGCCCAACTGAGGCGCAACTAGAAAGCAACTAGGGCGCAAGTAGGGCGTAACTAGGGTGCAAGTAGGGCGCAACTAGGGTACAACTAGGACGCAACTAGGGCACAAGTAGGGGGGAACTAGGGTGCAACTAGGGCGCAACTAGAGTACAACTAGGGCGCAACTAGGACGTAGCTAGTGCCCAGCTTAGATGTAACTACGGCGCAACTAGGACGCATTTAGGGCGCAACTAGGGCGCAACTAGGGCGTAAGTGTGGCGCAAGTACGGCCCGACTAGGGCGCAACTAGGGCGCAACTAGGGCGCAACTAGGGCGCAACTAGGACGCAACTAGGCTGCAACTAGGGTGCAACTAGGGTGCAACTAGGGTACAACTAGGGTGCAAGTAAGGCGCAAGTAGGACGCAGCTAGGGCACAATTATGGCGTAAATAGGAAGCAACTGGGGCGTAACTAGGACGCAACTAGGGCGCAAGTGGGGCACAAGTAGGGTGCAACTAGGGCGTATGTAGGACACAACTAGGACGCAAGTAGGACGCAAGTAAGGTATAAGTAGGGTGCGACTAGGGAGCAAGTAGGACGCAAGTAGGACTTAATTAAGGCGCAACTAGGGCGCAACTTGGGCGCAAGTAGGACGCAAGTAGGGTGCAAGTAGGATACAACTAGGACGCAAGTAGGACGCAAGTAGGGTGCAAGTAGGGCGCAAGTAGGGTGCAACTAGGACGCAAGTAGGGCACAACAAGGGCACAAGGAGGGTGCAACTAGGGCACAACTAGGGTGCAACTAGGGCGCAAGAAGGACACAAGTAGGACACAACTAGGGTTCAACTAGGGCACAACAAGGGCATAACTAGGGCGCAAGTAGGGCGCAAGTAGGGTGCAACTAGGGTGCAACTAGGGCGCAAGTAGGACACAAGTAGGATAAAACTAGGACGCAACTAGGACGCAACTAAGACGCGGGTATTGCGTAACTAGGGCACAACTAGGACGCAACTAGGGTGCAACTAGGGCGTAGCTAGTGCCCAACTGAGACGCAACAAGGGTGTAACTAGGGCACAATTAGGGTGCAACTAGGGCACAACTAGGGCGCAAGTAGGGCGGAACTAGGACGTAGCTAGTGCCCAACTGAGGCGCAACTAGGGCGCAAGTATGGCGCAAGTAAGGCACAACTAGGGCGCATCTAGGACGTAACTTGGATGCAACTAGGACGCAAGTAGGGTGCAACTAGAGCGTAAGTAGGGCTCAAGTAGGGTGCAACTAGGGTGCTACTAGGGTGCAACTAGGACGGAACTAGGACAAATCTAGGGCACATCTAGGGCGCAAGTAGAGCACAAGTGGGTGTAACTAGGGTACAACTAGGGCGCAAGTAGGATGCAACTAGCGTGCAACAAGGGTGCACCTAGGGGCGCAACTAGGGTGCAAGTAGGGCGTAACTAGGACACAACTAGGGTACAACTAGGGTGCAACTAGGGTGGATCTGGTGCCCAACTGAGGTGCAACTAGGGTGCAACTAGGGCGCAAGTAGGACGTAACTAGGGCGCAACTAGGATGCAACTAGGGCGCGAGTAGGACGTAACTAGGGTGCATTTAGGGTGCAACTAGGGTGCAACTAGGGTGAAACTAGGGCGTAGATAGTGCCAAACTGAGGCGGAACTAGGACGCAACTAGGACGTAAGTAGGGCGCAACTAGGACGCAAGTAAGGCGCAACTAGGGTACAACTAGGACGCAACTAGGACATAAATAGGACGGAAGTAGGACGCAACTAGGGCGCAACTAGAGCGATACTAGGGTGCAACTAGGGTGTAGCTAGCGTCCAACTGAGACACAACTACGGCACAAGTAAGATGCAACTAGGGCGCAACTAGGGCGTAACTAGGGCGCAAATATGGCACAAGTAGGGCACAAATGGGACGCAAGTAGGACACAACTAGGGCGTAACTAGGGTGCAAGTAGGGCGCTACTAAGGCTCAACTAGGGTGCAACTAGGGTGCGACTAGAGTGCAATTAGAGCTCAAGTAGAGCGCAACTAGGGTGCAACTAGGGTACAATTAGGGCCTAACTAGGACAAAACTAGGGCACATCTAGGGTGCAAGTAGAGCGCAAGTGGGTGCAACTAGGACGCAACTAGGGCGCAAGTAGGATGCAACTAGGGTGCAACAAGGGCGCAACAAGGGCGTAACTAGGACGCAAGTAGGGTGCAACTAGGGCAAAACTAGGATGCAACTAGGGTCTAACCAGGGTGTATCTCGTCCCCAAGTGAGGTGCAACTAGGGCGCAACTAGGGCGTAAGCATGGCGCAACTAGGACGCAAGTAGGACGCAAGTAGGGTGCAACTACGATACAACTTGGGCGCGAGTAGGGCACAACTAAACTGAATCTAGGGCGCAACGAAGGTGAAATTAGGGCAAAACTAGGGCTTAGCTAGTGCCCAACTGAGGCGCAACTAGAAAGCAACTAGGGCGCAAGCAGGGCGCAAGTAGGGCGCAACTAGGGTACAACTAGGACACAACTAGAGCGCAAGTAGGGGGGAACTAGGATGCAACTAGAGTGCAACTAGGGCGCAACTAGAACCTAGCTAGTGCCCAACTGAGATGTAACTACGGCGCAACTAGGACACATTTAGGGCTCAACTAGGGTGCAACTAGGGTGCAAGTAGGGCGCAAGTAGGGCGCAACTAGAACGCAACTAGGGCACATCCAGGGCGCAACTAGGGTGCAAGTAGGGCGCAAGTAGGGCGCAACTAGGGCGCGTGTAGGGCACAACTAGGGCACAGGTAGCACGCAAGTAAGGCGTAAGTAGGGCGCAACTAGGGAGCAAGTAGGGCGTAAGTAGGGCTTAAATAGGGCGCAATCAGGGCGCAACTAAGGCGCAAGTTGGGCACAAGTAGGGCGCAACTAGGACGCAACTAGGGTGCAACTAGGGCGCAAGTGAGGCGCAAGTAGGACACAAGTAGGGTGCAACTAGGACGCAACTAGGGCGCAACTAGGGCGCAAGAAGGACACAAGTAGGGCCAAATTAGGGTGCAACTAGGGCGTAACTAGGGAACAACTAGGGTGCAAGTAGGGCGCATCTAGTGCACAACTAGGGCGTATATAGGGTGCAAGAAGGGTGCAACTAGGGCGTAACTAGGGCGCCAGTGGGGCGCAAGTAGGGTGCAACTAGGGCGCAACAACGGCGTAACTAGGACGCAATTAGGACGCAACTAGGGTGCAACTAGTGCACAACTAGGGCGCAAGTAGGGCGCAAGTAGGATGCAACTAGGGCGCATGTAGGGCGCAATTAGGAAGCAACTAGGGCGTAACTAGGGTGCAAGTAGGGCACAACTAGGAGGAAAGTAGGGTGAAAGTAGGGCCCAACTAGGGTGCAACTAGGACTTGACAAGGGCGCAATTAGGACATAGCTAGTGCCCAACTGAGGCGCAACTAGGGCGTACCTAGGGTGCAACTAGGACGCAACTAGGATGCAAATAGGACGCAAGTGTGGCGCAAGTAGGGCGCAACTAGGGCGCAACTATGGTGCAACTAGGGCGCAACTAGGGTGCAACTAGGGCGTAACTAGGATGCAACTAAGGCACAACTAGGGCGCAAGTAGGACGCAAGTAGGACACAACTAGGGTGCAAGTAGGGCGCAACTAAGGCATAACTAGGGTGCAACTAGGGCTTTAACTAGGGCGCAAGTAGGGCACAAGTAGGTTGCAACTAGGACGCTAGTAGGGCACAAATAGGGCACAAGTAAGACACAAGTAAGGCGTAAGTAGGGCACAACTAGGGAGAAAGTAGGGCGCAAGTAGGGCTGTACAACTAGGGTGCAACTAGGGCGCAAGTTGGGCACAAGTAGGGTGCAATTAGGGCGCAACTAGGGGGCAACTAGGATGCAAGTAGGGTGCAAGTAGGGCGCAAGTGGGGTGCAGCTAGGATGCAAGTAGGAAGCAACAAGGGCGCAAGTAGGGTGCAACTAGGGTGCAACTAAGGCAGTGATGTCAGGGGTACCTCGAACATCGAAACATCGATGTTGACATCGTTGTATCGATGTATCCAGGATCTGATACATCGATGTTGATACACTGAGTGGTCATGACCAGTGGCACATACACCTTGGAAATGACATAACTCAGATTGTGAAAAAAAATTTCCTATGACATTGTTTCACATATTGTTTGACATTTGCATGTCTAATTGAAATGCAACATGGCCACATTTCTACATTACCATGTGGGTACATGTCTACAGTGCATACATCATGCACTTGAGCCAGATTTCAGTCACCCGTCTTCAACAATTGTGAGTACTTTAGGGCAACAGCATTCCACATTCCTCCAATGTTATGCTCCAGCATTTTTTATAGCTATCATGTCCTGACATGCCACTCTACTTTTGCCAGTTGCACACATGATGGCTCCATGGCCATACCTTCTGAAAAGCAAACATTCATACGAATGAGAACTGGAGCATGGAACATCTGAACATCCAAATGTCAAAGCTTGGGAGATGCATGCAACCTGCAGAACACATCGCCACAGTCATGCAGCAGGTCCCTTGCGCTTCTTCTGCTTCCCACCAGCACCGCCGACACCACCAGTACCACTTGCACCGCCAGCACCGCCACCACCTGCAGCTGCTGTCTTCCTGGTTGGCCTGGTGTTGCTGGGGCCTGCTCCAGCAGCAGGCCCAGATCCATGGGCTGCTGTCACAGAGGAGACAGCTGCTGTACCTGAATTCGCAGCCTGGTCCACCTTCTCTGCAGCAGCTGCACGGGCACGGGCTGCAGTCCTTGCCGTGCCGGTTGCTGTCGTAGCAGCGGCCTGTCCTGCTGCTCCCTGCTCCATGAACTCCTCTAGCTCTTCGCGGCTGCGCACTGGGCGTGCGTAGTTGGCCCCGTCTCTTGCTGGTGTTGCTGCAGCACCACCCTGGCTGCCACTCCCCTCCTCAACCCCATTTCCCTCTCCATCTCCCTCCTCCTCCTCCTCCTCCCCAACATCGTCCCCTTCCTCTCCTCCTCCCACTCCTTTGTCTCCCTCCTCATCCTCAGGCAGGTTGGTGAGCTCGGTCAGCTCACCATCATCATCACTGTCCGACCCGTCCTTGTCGTGGAGCCAGTTGAAATCTGTGGACCTGCGCTTGCTGCGGCCTTTGCAATGCTTGCGCAGGCGCACGTTGCAACGCACAAGCAGCTGGAGGGTGCGGACGTGCAAGCGGTTGCGACGTGCAGTGTGAATGAGTTTGTGCGCACTGAAAATACGCTCACATTCCGATGACGAACATGGCTGCGTCAGCAGCCTCATTGCAAGCTTGCGCAATGCAGGCATGGCACCGAGGTAGAGCTCGTGCCATTCGTGCGCAGGCAACAAACCTGTGCTCACCTTCAAAATTGCGGCCTTGGCTCGTGCGTTCGCCTTGGGGGTTTTCAGTGGATCCACGTCCACTGCAGTCTGGCCGTTCTGAAAGGCACAAATCTGTGCCTGGACTGCGTCATGGTCCGCCTCGGGCACAAGGGCATCCACCACGGCCGACCACACGGTGACCGTCTCGGCATCACCGCTGAGGTTGTTGCCAAAGTGCGATGGGTGCAGACGATGGGCCGCGGCGTACAGAGGGCACGCCATGTCGGACTTCCAACGTTGTGACAGGCGGCCCATGGCATACTGCACATGGGCCTGGCCCACGCGTGCGGGCTTGCTTCCTCACGGCTCTGCAAGTGCGCGCAGCTTCTCCATGCAGTCCAGCAGGCCCTCGTATATGTCTGCAACCCCCTTGCCGGGATGGTCAGCAGTGCGGAGCACCTCGACCAGGGGACTCAGCAGGTCACGGATCTCCCGCAGCTGCACCCAAAAGACACGCCGGCGGACCAAGGCACGCACTGCCTTCTTGCGCGCCTGAAACCCTGCCTCACGGTGCTGTCCCATTGTCTTCCACTCCCGGCTGTTTACCATCTTCAACAGGAAGGGGTGCATGTCCAGCATGCGCTGCACGACGATGTGCGCTGTCGCGAATCGTGTGTCGCACTTAGGCAGCAGCACCCGGCCGCCACTCTCCTGCTTCAGCCAGCACCGCGGCATGTCGTTGTTGCGGAAAAACGTCACCACCTTCTCCGCCCTTGACAGCACCGCCGCACCCCAGTCCGTCTTGCCGATTTCCTTCATCACGAGGTCCACATTGAGGGCGCAGCACCCCTGGAAAAAGATCCTAGGGTACTGCTCCTTGAGGTCCTCAAAGGCCCTCTTGTTGACGTTGGTGTTGTCGCAGATGACGCCGACGATGTTGCCCTCACCCACCTCCACAATGGCAGCCTCAATCATGCTCGCCATGTGGTTTGCGTTGCGCACCATGCCGCTTGCATCGCGTGAAAAGACGTGGTAGGAGCCCTGGATGTTCACCGCCATGGCGTTGTAAATTGGACGGGACTGCTCATCCGCCCACTCGTCCACCGCCACACTGCACCCGTAGATGTTCCACTGCTGCTTCAGCGGCTCATCCAGGGCCTCTAGCTCCTTGTCCAGCCGCGGCAGCAGCACCTCCACCACCTTGTCCCTGTGAGGCAGGCGGAAGGACGGAGTTGTGTGCTTGGCGGACGAGACCACCTCCATGAGCATGTTCTGCTTGCAGAACGAGATGGGCAGCGCGCCGATGCACATAAGCTTGACGATGTTGAGCTGGCATTTCTCGTTGTTCGCTTGCGCACTGAACCTGTCCATGGAGCTCTGCCGCATGCCCGCCATTCGATTGACGTCAACGATGGGCATGGACCTGAGGATGCCGACAGCAGTCTCAGCAGCAAGGCGGGTAGCAGCAGCCTCGGCCTCACGTTCTGCTTCCTCCTCGGAGTCCACGGCGGTGATGCTCACCCTCTCACGCTCGGCTGCCCTCTCCCTCTCTTCCCACAGCCGCACCCACGACACCGGCTTGTTCCGTGTACCCCAAGATTCCCCCTTGCCGTTGTACAGCAGCGCGCTGAACGGCATCCATTCCCCACTTGGCACAGGTGCGCGCTCAAGGCCGAGGGCATCACGTGCCAACGGTGGCGGATTGGGGCACTTTGCGACGTTCGCGTTGGCTTCGCCAAAGTGGCCCCGGATACGGTCGCAGGTGCCTGGGAGCTTGGAGCCGCTCGACCCGCACTGAAATCCAGCCTTCTTTGTCGCGGTTGGCCACTTGTTGAGGTGGCGTGAAAGCGCTAGGGTTAGCATATCACCCCTGCAGACTGGACCCTTAGAGGGGTTGAAGACGGGGGGCTCGGTTGACTGTGTTGCAGAGCTGCTCCCGGTCGTTGCCATGGCGGCTAGCAACGGCCGCAGTTGGCTGATTGATCGGTGCCTAAGGCACCAGAGGCGGCAGAGGGCCGCCTGGTGCCTAAGGCACCGAACCCGACTTCGAACAGCCCACGAGGCTGTGTCTGCCTGCCTTTAGCACGACGTTCACGCAAGCGCCGCTCCGCACGGTTCGGCTTGAGGGGTGAGCGAGCCAAGCAGCCAATGCTTCGCGACGTGGCTCGAGCAAACGGTCCGATTGCAAGTTTCGATCGTACCGAGGCCACTCGGTACGTTCGATGGACAGCACACCATTCGGTGCTCCAGTCGGATGTGTTCAATGGACAGCACACCATCCGGTAAATTGCAACATATTTTATCGCATACGTGAGTACCATATCCACATTAAAAACGGGACGCAAACCAGGTCGGTTCAGCGATGTGAACCGCGAGAATGAAAAATATGGCCACATATGGTGAACAACGTCCACCGTGGCATTGCCGCTTTTTAGGGAGTGCGGCGCCAACAAACGGTGGAGGGCCGACCGTTATACTTTTGTCGAAACGTCACACTTTTTATCACATTTTTGGCGCACCGTCGGCAATATGTATGCTGATAAAGCATGACCCTCTTCTTCTAACGTCCATAAAGGGGGGTCATGCATATTTAAAGTTTTCAACAAAGTGGAATGGGAATCATACAAAAAGACACTTTGAAGTTTCAAAAATAAGATGCTCCCCAACTGATGGTATTGCCTCGAAGTCGAACGTGCATGGTTAGAGTTTTTTTAATGGGACAGGTGCTTCCAAGAAAGTAGGACAACAAAGTAGGGCCTTACTTTGATGACCTGGCATGCTCCACCTAAGGTGAACCGTGGACCGCCCATCGAGGTGCATCGGCACCTCGATGGGCGCCGACATGCAGCGGCGGGAAATAATGTCATCGCTGACCGGGCGGTGGTGCAACCNACAAAGTGGAATGGGAATCATACAAAAAGACACTTTGAAGTTTCAAAAATAAGATGCTCCCCAACTGATGGTATTGCCTCGAAGTCGAACGTGCATGGTTAGAGTTTTTTTAATGGGACAGGTGCTTCCAAGAAAGTAGGACAACAAAGTAGGGCCTTACTTTGATGACCTGGCATGCTCCACCTAAGGTGAACCGTGGACCGCCCATCGAGGTGCATCGGCACCTCGATGGGCGCCGACATGCAGCGGCGGGAAATAATGTCATCGCTGACCGGGCGGTGGTGCAACCACCTCCGCTCGAGTTCGAGACTGACCGGACGAAACCACGACATCGATGCTACATCGATGTTTACCGATGTATCGATGTCGTTGTATTCCCCATACAACGGACCCCGGTGGTAACACTGAACTAAGGAGAAACTAGGGTACAAGAAGGGCACAAGTAGGGCACAACTAGAGTGCAACTAGGGTACAACTAGGGGACAACTAGGGCGCAAGTAGGGCGCAACTAGGACGTAACTAGGGTGCAATTAGGGCGCAAGTAGGACACAAGTAGTACGCAACTAGGACGCAACTAGGGCGCAAGTATTGTGCAACAAGGGCACAACTAGGACGCAACTAGGATACAACTAGGGTGCAGCTAGGGCGTAGCTAGTGCCCAACTGAGACGCAACTAGGGCGCAACTAAGGCTCATGTAGGTGCAACTAGGGTGCAACTAGGGCGCAAGTAGGGCGCAACTAGGGCGCAACTAGGACGCAACTAGGGCGCAACTAGCGCGTAGCTAGTGCCCAACTGAGGCACAACTAGGACGCAACTAGGGCACAACTAGGACGCAAGTAGGGTGCAATTAGGGTGCAAGTAGGGCGCAATAAGGACGCATGTAGGGCGCAATTAGGACGCAACTAGGACGCAACTAGAACAAGGGCGCAAGTGGGGCGGAACTGAGGCGCAACTATGGCACAATTAGGGCGCAACTAGGGCACAACTAGGGCATAGCTAGTGCTCAACTGGGGCACAACTAGGATGCAAGTAGGGCGCAACTAGCGTGCAACTAGGACGCAACAAGGGCGCAAGTAGGACGCAACTAGGACGCAAGTATGGCGCAAGTAGGACGCAAGGAGGACGCAAGTAGGACTCAACTAGGGCGCAACTTGGGCATAACTAGGACGCAAGTAGGATGCAAGTAGGGTGCAAGTAGGGTGCAACTACGGTGCAACTAGGGCGCAACTAGGGCGCAACTAGGATTCAACTAGGACGTAATTAGGGCGCAACTAGGGCGTAGCTAGTGTCCAAATGAGGTGCAACTAGCGCACAACTAGGGCGCAACTAGGACGCAACAAGGGTGTAGCTAGTGTCCAACTGAGGCACAACTAGGGTGACTAGGACGCAAGTAGGGCGCAACTAGGGCGCCTGAAGGGCACAACTAGGGCTCAACTAGGACGCATGTAGGGTGCAAGTAGGACGCAACTTGGGTGCAACTAGGGCGCAACTAGGGCGCAATTAGGGTATAATTAGGACACAACTAGGGCGCAACTAGGACGCAACTAGGGAAAAACTAGGACATAGCTAGTGCCCAACTAGGACACAACTAGGGTGCAACTAGGACAAAACTAGGGCACATCTAGGGCGGAAGTAGGGTGCAAGTAGGGCGCAACTAGGGCGCAACTAGGGCGCAACTTGGGTATATCTAGTGCCCAACTGAGGTACAACTAGGGCGTAACTAGGGCGCAAGTAGGGCGCTAGTAGGGCGCAAGTAGGGCGCAACTAGGACGCAACTAGGACACAACTAGGTCGCGAGTAGGACGCAACTAGGACGCATCTACGACGCAACTAGGGCGCAACTAGGGCGTAGCTAGTACCAACATGCGGCGCAACTTGGACGCAACTAGGATGCAAGTAGGGCGCAACTAGGACACTAGTTGGGTGCAACTAGGGTACAACTAGGACGCAGCTAGGGTGCAAGTAGGGCGGAAGTAGGGCGCAACTAAGGCACAACTAGGACACAACTAGGACACAATTAGAGCGCAACTAGGGCGCAACTAGGACGTAGCTAGTGCCAACTGAGGTGCAACTAGGGCGCAACTAGGACGCAAGTAGGGCGCAAGTAGGGCGCAATTAGGGCGCACTAGGACACAACTAGGACGCAACTAGGGCGCGAGTAGGACGCAACTAGGTCACGTCGAGGACACAACTAGGGCACAACTAGGGCTTAGCTAGTGCCAACCTGCGGCGCAACTTGGACGTAACAAGGGTGCAAGTAGGGCACAACTAGGGCGCATGTAGGCTGCAACTAGGGTGCAACAAGGGCGCGACTAGGGTGCAACTAGGGTGCACGTAGGGCGCAACTAGGGCGCAACTAGGGCACAACTATGGCGTAACTAGGGCGCAACTAGGGCGTAACTAGGGTGTATATAGTGCCCAAGTGAGGTGTAACTAGAACACAACTAGGGCGCAAGTAGGACGCAAGTAGGGAACAAGTAGGACACAACTAGGGTGTAACTAGGACGCAACTAGGGCGCGAGTAGGACACAACTAGGTCGCATCTAGGACGCAACTAGGGCGCGACTAGGACGTAGCTAGTGCCAACCTACGGCACAACTTGGACGCAACTAGGGTGCAAGTAGGGCATAACTAGGGCACAAGTTGGGTGCAACTAGGG
Organism: Penium margaritaceum; assembly: GCA_023375785.1. Lineage (NCBI taxonomy): Eukaryota > Viridiplantae > Streptophyta > Zygnematophyceae > Desmidiales > Peniaceae > Penium > Penium margaritaceum. The sequence continues at coordinate 126,338 of SZWC01004831.1, read as the reverse complement.
TACAACTAGGACGCAACTAGGGTGCAGAAAGGGCGGAAGTAGGGTGCAACTAAGGCGCATCTAGGGCGTAACTAGGACGCAACTAGAGCGCAACTAGGGTGCAACTAGGGCATAGCTCGTGTCCAATTGAGACGCAACTAAGGTGCAAGTAGGGAGCAACTAGGATGCAAGTAGGGCTCAACTAGGGCGCAAGTAGGGCGCAAGTGAGGTACAAGTATGGCACAACTAGGGCGTATCTAGGTGGCAAGTAGGGTGCAACTAGGGTACAACTAGGATGCAACTAGGGTGCAACTACGGCACAACTAGGGCGTATCTAATATCCAACTGAGGCGCAACCAGGGCACAACTAGGACGCAACTAGGGCGCAAGTATGGTGCAAGTAGGATGCAACTACGGTGCAACTAGGGCGCAACTAGGGCAAAACTAGGGCGCAACTAGGGTGCTACTAGGGCACAACTAGGGCGTAACTAGGTTGCAACTAGGGCGCAACTAGGACACAACTAAGGCACAAGTAGGGCGTAAGTAGGATGCAACTTGGGTGCAAGTAGGGTGCAAGTAGGGCGCAACTAGGGCGCATGTAGGGCACAACTAGGGTGCACGTAGCACATAAGTAAGGCGTAAGTAGGGCGCAACTAGGGTGCAACTAGGACGTAAGTAGGGCGCAAGTAGGGCGCAACTAGGGCGCAACTAGGGTGCAACTAGGGCACAAATAAGGCGCAAGTAGGGCGCAAGTAGGGTGCAACTTGGACGCAAGTAGGGCGAAACAAGGACGCAAGTAGGGTGCAACTAGGGCGCAACTAGGACGCAACTAGGGCGAAAGAAGGGCACAAGTAGGGCACAACTAGGGTGCAACCAGGGCGTAACTAGGGAACAACTAGGGCGCAAGTAGTGCGCATCTAGTGCGCAACTAGGGCGTAACAAGGGCGCAAGAAGGGTGCAACTAGGGCGTAACTAGGGCGCCAGTGGGGTGCAAGTAGGGTGCAAGACGGGTGCAACTAGGGCGTAACTAGGACGTAACTAGGACGCAATTAGGGTGCAACTAGGGTACAACTAGGGCACAACTAGGGCGCAAGTAGGGCGCAAGTAGGATGCAACTAGGGCGCATGTAGGGCACAACTAGGACCCAACTAGTGCGTAACTAGGGGGCAAGTAGGGCACAACTTGGACGCAAGTAGGGTGCAACTAGGGCGCAACTAGGGTGCAACTAGGACGCGACGAGGGCGCAACTAGGGCATAGTTAGTGCCCAACTGAGGCGCAACTAGGGCGCATCTAGAGTGCAACTAGGGCGCAACTAGGACGCAAGTAGGATGCAAGTATGGCGCAAGTAGGAAACAACTAGGGTGCAACTAGGGTGCAACAAGGGCGCAACTAGGGCGCACCTAGGATGCAACTAGGGCACAACTAGGGCGCAAGTAGGACGCAAGTAGGACGAAACTAGGGTGCAAGTAGGGCGCAACTAGGGCATAACTAGGGCGCAACTAAGGCGCAAGTAGGGCGCAACTAGGACGTAGCTAGTGTCCAACTCATGCGCAACTGGGGTGCAAGTTTTGTGCAAGTAAGGCGGAACTAGGGCGCAACTAGGGCGCAACTACGGCACAACTAGGGTGTGACTAGAGCGTAAGTAGGGCTCAAGTAGAGCGCAACTAGGGTGTAACTAGGGTGCAATTAGGGCGCAACTAGGACAAAACTAGGACACATCTAGGGTGCAAGTAGAGCGCAAGTGGGTGCAACTAGGGCGCAACTAGGGCGCAAGTAGGACGCAACTAGGGTGCAACAAGGGCGCAACTAGGGCGCAATTAGGGCGCAAGTAGGGCGCAACTAGGGTGCAACTAGGGTGCAACTAGGGTGCAACTAGGGTGTATTTAGTGCCCAAGTGAGGTGCAACTAGGGTTCAACTAGTGCGTAAGCATGGCGTAACTAGGACGCAAGTAGGGCGCAAGTAGGACGCAACTAGGATACAACTAGGACGCGAGAAGGGCACAACTAAGGTGCAACTAGGGCAAAACTAGGGCGTAGCTGGTGCCCAACTGAGGTGCAACTAGAAAGCAACTAGGGCACAAGTAGGACGCAACTAGGGCACACGTAGGGCGTAACTAGGGTACAACTAGGACGCAACTAGGGCACAAGTAGGGGAGAACTATCGTGCAACTAGGGCGCAACTAGAGTGCAACTAGGGTGCAACTAGGACGTAGCTAGTACCCAGCTGAGATGTAACTACGGCGTAACTAGGACACATTTAGGTCGTAACTAGGGCGTAAGTATGGCGGAAGTACGGCACGACTAGGGCGCAACTAGGGCGCAACTAGGGCGCAACTAGGCCGCAACTAAGGCACAACTAGGGCACAACTAGGGTGCAAGTAAGGCGCAAGTAGGACGTAGCTAGGGCGCAAATAGGGCGCAACTGGGGTGCAACTAGGGCACAACTAAGACGCAAGTAGGGCGCAAGTAGGGTGCAAGTAGGGCGCAATTAGGGCGCATGTAGGGCGCAATCAGGAAACAACTAGGACGCAACTAGAACGTAACTAGGGTGCAAGTAGGGCGCAACTGAGGCACAACTATGGCGCAATTAGGGCGCAACTAGGGCGCAACTAGGGCATAGCTAGTGCTCAACTGAGGCACAACTAGGACGCAAGTAAGGCGCAAGTAGGGCGCAACTACCGTACAACTAGGACGCAACTAGGGCGCAATACGGTCAAAACTAGGATGCAAGGAGGGCGCAAGTAGGGCGCAACTAGGGCGTAACTAGGGCATAACTAGGACGGAAATAGGACGCAAGTAGGGCGCAAGTAGGACGCAACTATGGTGCAACTAGGGCGCAACAAGGGCACAACTATGGTGCAACTAGGGTGCAACTAGGGCGCAACTAGGGCGCAACTAGGGCACAACTAGGGCGCAACTAGGACACAACTAGGGTGTAGCTAGTGTCCAACTGAGGCGCAACTAACGCACAACTAGGGCACAAATAGGACGCAACTAGTGTGTAGCTAGTGTCAAACTGAGGTACAACTAGGGCGACTAGGACGCAAGTAGGGTGCAACTAGGGCACCCGAAGGGAACAACTAGGGTGCAACTAGGACGCAAGTAGGGTGCAAGTAGGGTGCAACTTGCGTGCAACTAGGGCGCAACTAGGGCGCAACTAGGGCGCAACTAGGGCGCAACTAGGGCACAACTAGGACGCAACTAGGTTATAACTAGGGTGTAACTAGTGCCCAACTAGGACACAACTAGGGCGCAACTAGGACAAAACTAGGACACATGTAGGGCGGAAGTAGGGTGCAAGTAGGGCGCAACTAGGGCGCAACTAGGGCGCATGTAGGACACGACTAGGGTGCAACAAGGTCACAACTAGGGCGCAACTAGGACGCAAGTATGGCGCAACTAGGTCGCAACTAGGACGCAACTAGGGCGCAACTAGGGTGCAACTAGGGTGCATCTAGTGCCCAACTGAGGTGCAATTGGGGCGCAACTAGGGTGCAAGTAGGGCGCAAGTAGGGCACAAGAAGGGCGCAACTAGGGCGCAACTAGGACGCAACTAGGGCGCGAGTAGGACGCAATTAGGGCGCATCTAGGACGCAACTAGGGCGCAAATAGGGCGTAGCTAGTGCCAACTTGCGGCGCAACTTGGACACAACTAGGGCGTAAGTAGGGCGCAACTAGGGCACAAGTTGGGTGCAACTAGGGTACAACTAGGACGCAACTAAGGCGCAAGTAGGGCGGAAGTAGGGCGCAACTAAGGCGCAACTAGGACGCAACTAGGACGCAACTAGAGCGTAACTAGGGCGCAACTAGGGCGTAACTAGTACCCAACAGAGATGCAACTACGATGCAACTAGGGAGCAAGTAAGACGCAACTAGGGCTCAACTAGGGCGCAAGTAGGACGCAAGTGAGGCACAAGTAGGGCAAAACTACGGCGTATCTAGGGTGCAAGTAGGGTGCAACTAGGGTGCAACTAGGGTGCAACTAGGCTATAACTAGGGCGTATCTAGTATCCAACTGAGGCGCAACCAGGGCGCAACTAGGAGGAAACTAGGGTACAAGTATGGCACAAGTAGGACACAATTACGGTGCAACAAGGGCGCAATTAGGGCGCAACTAGGGCGCAACTAGGGTGCTTCTAGGACACAACTAGGGCGCAAGTAGGGCGTAAGTAGGATGCAATTAGGGCACAAGTAGGATGCAGCTAGGACACAACTAGGGCGCAACTATGGCGCAAGTAGGGCGCAAGTACGGCACAACTAGGAGTCAAGTAGGGTACAAGTAGTGCCCAACTGAGGCGTAACTAGGGCGGAACTAGGACGCAACTAGTGCACAAGTAGGACGCAAGTAGGGCGCAAGTATGGCGCAAGTAGGGCACAACTAGGATGTAACTAGGGTGCAACTAGGGCACAACTAGGGCACAACTAGGGCGCAACTAGGGCGCAACTAGGGTGCAACTAGGGCACAACTAGGGCACAAGTAGCACGTAAGTAGGATGCAACTAGGGTGCAAGTAGGACGCAAGTAGGGCGCAACTAGGACGCAACTAGGGCACATCCAGGGTGCAACTAGGGCGCAACTAGGGCGCAAGTAGGGTGCAAGTAGGACGCAACTAGGGCGCATGTAGGGCACAACTAGGGCGCAGGTAGCAGGCAAGTAAGGCGTAAGTAGGGTGCAGCTAGGGAGCAAGCAAGGTACAAGTAGGGCTTAAATAGGGCGTAAGTAGGGCGCAACTAGGGTGCAAGTTGGGCGCAAGTAGGATACAACTAGGGCACAACTAGGGTGCAACTAGGGCGCAAGTGAGGCGCAAGTAGGACACAAGTATGGTGCAACTTGGGCGCAAGTAGGGCGCAACAAGGATGCAAGTAGGGTGCAACTAGGGTGCAACTAGGGCGTAACTAGGGTGCAAGAAGGACACAAGTAGGGCACAACTAGGGTGCATCTAGGGCGTAACTAGGGCATAACTAGGGCGCAAGTAGGGCACATCTAGTGCGCAACTAGGGAGTATATAGGGCACAAGAAGGACGCAACTAGGGCGTAATTAAGGGCGCCAGTGGGGCGCAAGTAGGGCGTAACTAGGGCGCAACATGGGCGTAACTAGGATGTAATTAGGGTGCAACTAGGGTGAAACTAGTGCACTACTAGGACGCAAGTAGGGCGCAAGTAGGATGCAACTAGGGCGCATCTAGGGCATTACTAGGATGCAAGTAGGGCACAACTAGGATGCAAGTAGGGTGCAATTAGGGCGTAACTAGGGTGCAACTAGGACTTGACGAGGACGCCATTAGGGCATAGCTAGTGTCCAACTGAGGTGCAACTAGGGCGCATCTAGGGTACAACTAGGACGCAAGTAGGACACAAGTATGGTGCAAGTAGGGCGCAACTAGGGTGCAACTAGGGTACAACTAGGGCGCAACTAGGGTGCAACTAGGGCGCAACTAGGATGCAACTTGGGCACAACTAGGGCGCAAGTAGGACGCAAGTAGGGTGCAAGTAGGGCCCAACTAGGGCATAACTAGGGCGCAACTAGGGCGCAACTAGGGCGCAAGTAGGGCACAAGTAGGGTGCAATTAGGGCGCATGTAGGGTACAACTAGGACACAAGTAAGACACAAGTAAGGCGTAAGTAGGGCACAACTAGGGAGCAAGTAGGGTGCAAGTAGGGCTGCATAACTAGGGTGCAACTAGGGCGCAAGTAGGGTGCAAGTAGGGTGCAATTAGGGCGTAACTAGGACGTAACTAGGACGCAAGTAGGGTGGAAGTAGGGCGCAACTAGGGGGCAACGGGCAACTAGGGTGCAAGAAGGGCACAAGTAGGGAGCAACTAGGGTGCAACTAGGGTACAACTAGGGGACTACTAGGGCGCAAGTAGGGCACAACTAGGACGTAACTAGGGTGCAACTAGGACGCAAGTAGGACACAAGTAGGATGCAACTAGGACGCAACTAGGGCGCAGGTATTGTGCAACTAGGGCGCAACTAGGACGGAACTAGGATGCAACTAGGGTGCAACTAGGACGTAGATAGTGCCCAATTGAGACGCAACTATGGTGCAACTAAGGCTCATGTAGGTGCCACTAGGGTGCAACAAGGGCGCAAGTAGGACACAACTTGGGCACAACTAGGACGCAACTAGGACGCAACTAGTGCGTAGCTAGTTCCTAACCAAGGTACAACTAGGGCGCAACTAGGGCGCAACTAGGGCACAACTAGGACACAAGTAGGGCGCAAGTAGCGTGCAACTAGGGCGCAATTAGGACGCATGTAGGGCGCAATTAGGACACAACTAGGTCGCAACCAGAACGTAACTAGGGCGCAAGTGGGGTGCAACTGAGGTGCAACTATGGCGCAATAAGGGCACAACTAGGGCGCAACTAGGACATAGCTAGTGCTCAACTGAGGCACAACTAGGACGCAAGTAGGGCGCAACTAGCGTGAAACTAGGACGCAGCAAGGGCGCATGCAGTGCACAACTAGGACGCAAGTATGGCGCAAGTAGGACACAAGGAGGACGCAAGTAGGACGCAACTAGGGCGCAACTAGGGCATAACAAGGACGCAAGTAGGGCGCAAGTAGGGCGCCACTACGGTGCAACTAGGGTACAACTAGGGCGCAACTAGGGCGCAACTAGTGCGCAACTAGGGCGTAACTAGGGCGCAACTAGGACGTAGCTAGTGCCCAAATGAGGCGCAACTAGCGCACAACTAGGGCGCAACTAGGACGCAACTAGGGTGTAGCTAGTGTCCAACTAAGGCACAACTAGGACGACTAGGATGCAAGTAGGGCGCAACTAGAGCGCCCGAAGGGCACAACTAGGGCACAACTAGGACGCAAGTAGGGTGCAAGTAGGGTGCAACTTGGGTGCAACTAGGGCACAACTAGGGGGCAAGTAGGGCGCAACTAGGGCGCAACTAGGGCACAACTAGGACGCAACTAGGGCATAACTAGGGCATAGCTAGTGTCCAACTAGAGGACAACTAGGGCGCAACTAGGACAAAACTAGGGCACATCTTAGACGGAAGTAGGGTGTAAGTATGGCGCAACTAGGGCGCAACTAGGGCGCAACTAGGGTGTATCTAGTGTCCAACTGAGGTACAACTAGGGCGTAACTAGGGCGCAAGTAGGGCGCTGGTAGGGTGCAAGTAGGGTGCAACTAGGGTGCAACTAGGACGCAACTAGGGAGCGAGTAGGACGCAACTAGGTCGCATCTACGTCGCAACTAGGGCGTAACTAGGGCGTAGGTAGTGCCAACCTTCGGCACAACTTGGTCGCAACTAGGACGCAAGTAGGGTGCAACTAGGGCACAAGTTGGGTGCAACTAGGGTACAACTAGGACGGAACTAGGGCGCAAGTAGGTCGGAAGTAGGGCGCAACTAAGGCGCAACTAGGGTGCAACTAGGATGCAACTAGAGCGCAACTAGGGCGCAACTAGGGCGTAGCTATTGCCAATTGAGGTGCATCTAGGGCGCAACTAGGACGCAAGTAGGGCGCAAGTAGGGCGCAACTAGGGTGCAACTTGGACGCAACTAGGGTGCGAGTAGGACGCAACTAGGTCGCATCTAGGACGCAACTAGGGCGCAACTAGGACGTAGCTAGTGCCAACCTGCGGCGCAACTTGGATGCAACTAGGGCGCAACTAGGGCGCAACTAGGGCGCATATAGGCCGCAACTAGGGTACAACAAGGGCGCGACTAGGGTGCAAGTAGGGTGCAAGTAGGGCGCAACTAGGGCGCAACTAGGGCACAACTAGGACGTAACTAGGGCGCAACTAGGGTGCAACTAGGGTGTATATAGTGCCCAACTGAGGTGCAACTAGGACACAACTAGGGCACATGTAGGACGCAAGTAGGGCGCAAGTAGGACGCAACTAGGGCATAACTAGGACGCAACTAGGGCCCGAGTAGGACGCAACTAGGTCGCATCTAGGACGCAACTAGGGCGCAAATAGGGAGTAACTAGTGCCCAACTAGGGCACAACTAGGGCGCAACTAGGACAAAACTAGGGCACATGTAGGACGGAAGTAGGGTGCAAGTAGGGTGCAACTAGGGGCAACTAGGACGCATGTAGGACGCAACTAGGGTGCAACAAGGTCACAACTAGGGCGCAACTAGGGCGCAAGTAGGGCGCAAGTAGGGCGCAACTAGGGCGTAACTAGGTCGTAACTAGGGCGCAACTAGGGTGCAACTAGGGCGTATCTAGTGCCCAACTGAGGTGCAAATAGGACGCAACTAGGGTGCAAGTAGGGCGCAAGTAGGATGCAAGTAGGGCGCAACTAGGGTGCAACTAGGACGCAACTATGGTGCGAGTAGGACGCAACTAGGGCGCATCTAGGACGCAACTAGGGCGCAACTAGGACGTAGCTAGTGCTAACCTGTGGCGCAACTTGGACGCAACTAGGCGCAAGTAGGGCACAACTAGGGCACAATTTGGGTGCAACTGGGGTACAACTAGGATGCAATTAGGGCGCAAGTAGGACGGAAATAGGGTGCAACTAAGGCGCAACTAGGGCGCAACTAGGACACAACTAGAGTGCAACTAGGGAGCAACTAGGGTGTATCTAGTGTCCAACTGAGACGCAACTAAGGCGCAACTAGGGAGCAACTACGACGCAACTAGGGATCAACTAGGACGCAAGTAGGACACAAGTGAGGCGCAAGTATGGCACAACTAGGGCGTATCTAGGGCGCAAGTAGGGTGCAACTAGGATGCAACTGGGGTGCAACTAGGGTTCAACTAGGGCACAACTAGGGCGTATCTAGTATCCAACTGAGGGGCAAGCAGGGCGCAACTAGGACGCAACTAGGGTGTAAGTATGGCGTAAGTAGGGCACAATTACGGCGCAACTAGGGTGCAACTAGGGCGCAACTAGGGCGCAACTAGGGTGCAACTAGGGCACAACTAGGGCGTATCTAGTATCCAACTGAGGGGCAAGCAGGGCGCAACTAGGACGCAACTAGGGTGTAAGTATGGCGTAAGTAGGGCACAATTACGGCGCAACTAGGGTGCAACTAGGGCGCAACTAGGGCGCAACTAGGGTGCTACAAGGGCACAACTAGGGCACAACTAGGGCGCAACTAGGATGCAACTAGGGAAAAACTAAGGCACAAGTAGGGCGTAAGAAGGACGCAACTAGGGTGCAAGTAGGACGCAAGTAGGGCGCAACTAGGATGCAACTAGGGTACAACCAGAGCGCAACTTTGGCGCAAGTAGGGCGCAAGTATGGCACAACTAGGGCGCATGTAGGGCACAACTAGGGCGCAAGTAGCACGCAAGTAAGGCGTAAGTAGGGCACAACTAGGGTGCAACTAGGACGCAAGTAGGGCATAAGTAGGGCGCAAGTGAGGCGCAAGTAGGGCGCAAGTAGGGTGCAACTTGGGCGCATGTAGGGTGCAACAAGGACGCAAGTAGGGTGCAACTAGGGCACAACTAGGATGCAACTAGGGCGCAAGAAGGGCACAAGTAGGGCACAACTAGGGTACAACTAGGGCGTAACTAGGGCACAACTAGGGTGCAAGTAGGGCGCATCTAGTGCGCAACTAGGGCGTAACTAGGACGCAAGAAGGGCGCAACTAGGGCGTAACTAGGGCGCCAGTGGGACGCAAGTAGGGCGCAAGGTGGGTGTAAGTAGGGCGTAACTAGGAGGTAACTAGGACGCAATTATGGCGCAACTAGGGTGCAACTAGGGCACAACTAGGGCGCAAGTAGGGCGCAAGTAGGATGCAACTAGGGCGCATGTAGGGCACAACTAGGGCCCAACTAGTGCGTAACTAGGGGACAAGTAGGGCACAACTAGGACACAAGTAGGGTGCAACTAGGGCACAACTAGGGTGCAACTAGGACGTGACGAGGGCGCAACTAGGAGATAGCTAGTGCCCAACTGAGGCGCAGCTAGGGCGCATCTAGGGTGCAACTAGGACGCAAGTAGGATGCAAGGATGGTGTAAGTAGGGCGCAACTAGGGCGCAACTAGGGTGCAACGAGGGTGCAACTAGGGAACAACTAGGACGCAACTAGGGCATAACTAGGGCGCAAGTAGTACGTAAGTAGGACGCAACTAGGGTGCAAGTAGGACGCAACTAGGGCATAACTAGGACACAACTAGGGTGCAACTAGGATGCAAGTAGGGAACAAGTAGGGTGCAACTAGGGCGCATGTAGGGCATTACTGGGGCACAAGTGAGACACAAGTAAGGCGTAAGTAGGGCACAACTAGGGAGCAAGTAGGGCGCAAGTAGGGCTGAAGTAGGGCACAACTAGGGTGCAACAAGGGTGCAAGTAGGACGCAAGTAGGGTGCAAGTAGGATGCATATAGGGCGCAACTAGGACGGAAGTAGGGTACAAGTAGGGTGCAAGTGGGATGCAACTAGGGCACAAGTAGGGCGCAACAAGGGTGCAAGTAGGGTACAACTAGGGTGCAACTAGGGGACAACTAGGGCACAACTAGGGTGCAACTAGGGAGAGACTAGGGGAAAACTAGGTTGTAAGTAGGACGCAACTAGGACATAACTAGGGCGCAAGTAGGGCGCAAGTAGGACGCATCTAGGACGCAACTAGGGTGCAGGTATTGTGCAACTAGGGCGCAACTAGGACGCAGCTAGTGCCTAACTGAGACGCAACTAGGACGCAACTAGGGCACATATAGGGTGCAACTAGGGCGCAACTAAGGCGCAAGTAGGGCGCAATTAGGACATAGCTAGTGCCCAACTCATGCGCAACTAAGGTGCAAGTATGGACCAAGTAAGGAAGAACAAGGGCGCAACTAGGGTGCAACTACGGCACAACTAGGGTGCGACTAGAGCGCAAGTAGGGCTCAAGTAGAGCGCAACTAGGGTGCAACTAGGGTGCAATTAGGGCGCAACTAGGACAAAACTAGGGGAAATCTAGGATACAAGTAGAGCGCAAGTGGGCGCAACTAGGGCGCAAGTAGGACGCAACTAGGGTGCAACAAGGACGCAACTAGGGCGCAACTAGGGCTCAAGTAGGGCGCAACTAGGGTGCAACTAGGATGCAACTAGGGTGTATCTAGTGCCCAAGTGAGGTGCAACTAGGGCCCAACTAGGGTGTAATCATGGCGTAACTAGGACGCAAGTAGGGCGCAAGTAGGGCGCAACTAGGATACAACTCGGACGCGAGAAGGGCACAACTAAACCGCAGTTAAGGTGCAACTAAGGTGAAACTAGGGCAAAACTAGGGCGTAGCTGGTGCCCAACTGAGGCACAACTAGAAAGCAACTAGGACGCAAGTAGGGCGCAACTAGGGCGCAAGTAGGGCACAACTAGGGTACAACTAGGACGCAACTAGAGCACAAGTAGGGGGGAACTAGGGTGCAACTAGGGCGCAACTAGAGTGCAACTAGGGCGCAACTAGGACGTAGCTAGTACCCAGTTGAGATGTAAACACGGCGCAACTAGGATGCATTTAGGGTGCAACTAGGACGCAACTAGGGCGCAACTAGGGCGTAAGTGTGGCGCAAGTACGGCCGGACTAGGGCGCACCTAGGGTGCAACTAGGGCGTAAGTAGGGCGTAACTACGCCGCAACTAGGGCGCAACTAGGGTGCAACTAGGGCACAACTGGGGTGTAAGTAAGGCGCAAGTAGGACGTAGCTAGGGTACAATTATGGCATAAATAGGACGCAACTGGGGCGTAACTAGTACGCAACTAGGGCGCAAGTAAGGCACAAGTAGGGTGCAACTAGGGTACATGTAGGGCACAACTAGGATGTAAGTAGGACGCAAGTAAGGTATAAGTAGGGCGCGACTAGGGAGCAAGTAGGGCGCAAATAGGACTTAAGTAGGGCGCAACTAGGACGCAACTGTGACGCAATTAGGGTGCAAGTAGGGTGCAAGTAGGATATAACTAGGACGCAAGTAGGACGCACGTAGGGTGCAGGTAGGGCGCAAGTAGAGTACAACTAGGGCGCAAGTAGGGTGCAACAAGGGCGCAAGTAGGGTGCAACTAGGGCGCAACTAGGGTGTAACTAGGGCGCAAGAAGGGCACAAGTAGGAGACAACTAGGGTTCAACTAGGGCACAACGAGGGCATAACTAGGGCGCAAGTAGGGCTCAAGTAGGGCACAACTATGGTGCAACTAGGGCGCAAGCAGGACACAAGTAGGATGAAAATAGGGCGCAACTAGGACGTAACTAAGATGCAGGTATTGCGCAACTAGGGCACAACTAAGACGTAACTAGGGTGCAACTAGGGCGTAGCTAGTGCCCAACTGAGACGCAACAAGGGTGAAACTAGGACACAAGTAGGGTGCAACTAGGGCACTACTAGGACGCAAGTAGGGCGGAACTAGGACATTGCTAGTGCCCAACTGAGGCGCAACTAGGGCACAAGTATGGCGTAAGTAAGGCACAACTAGGGCGCATCTGGGAGGCAACTTGGACGCAACTAGGACGCAAGTAGGGTGCAACTAGAGCGCAAGTAGGGCTCAAGTAGGGTGCAACTAGGGTGCTACTAGGGTGCAACTAGGGCGGAACTAGGACGAATCTAGGGCACATCTAGGGCGCAAGTAGAGCGCAAGTGGGTGTAACTAGGGTACAACTAGGGTGCAAGTAGGATGCAACTAGCATGCAACGAGGGTGCACCTAGGGGCGAAACTAGGGTGCAACTAGGGAGCAACTAGGACACAACTAGGGTGCAACTAGGGCACAACTAGGGTGGATCTGGTGCCCAACTGAGGTGCAACTAGGGCGCAACTAGGGCGCAAGTAGGACGCAACTTGGGCGCAACTAGGATGCAACTAGGGCGCGAGTAGGACGTAACTAGGGTGCATTTAGGGTGCAACTAGGGTGCAACTAGGGTGAAACTAGGGCGTAGCTAGTGCCCAACTGAGGCGCAACTAGGACGCAACTAGGACGCAAGTAGGGCGCAACTAGGACGCAAATAAGGCGCAACCAGGGTATAACTAGGACGCAACTAGGGCGCAAGTAGGACGGAAGTAGGACACAACTAGGGCGCAACTAGAGCGCAACTAGGGTGCAACTAGGGTATAGCTAGCGTCCAACTGAGACGCAACTATGGCGCAAGTAAGATGCAACTAGGGCGCAACTAGGGCGTAACTAGGGCGCAAATATGGTGCAAGTAGGACACAAGTTGGACGCAAGTAGGACACAACTAGGGCGTAACTAGGGCGCAAGTAGGGCGCTACTAAGGTGCAACTAGGGTGCAACTAGAGCGCAATTAGAGCTCAAGTAGAGCGCAACTAGGGTGCAACTAGGGTGCAATTAGGGCGCAACTAGGACAAAACTAGGGCACATCCAGGGTGCAAATAGAGCATAAGTGGGTGCAACTAGGACGCAACTAGGGCGCAAGTAGGACGCAATTAGGGTGCAACAAGGACACAACAAGGGCGTAACTAGGGCGCAAATAGGACACAACTAGGGCACAACTAGGATGCAACTAGGGTGTAACCAGGGTGTATCTGGTGCCCAAGTGAGGTGCAACTAGGGTGCAACTAGGGCGTAAGCATGGCGCAACTAGGACACATGTAGGGCGCAAGTAGGGCGCAACTACGATACAACTAGGGCGCGAGTAGGGAACAACTAAACCACATCTAGGGCGCAACTAAGGTGAAATTAGGGTGAAACTAGGGCGTAGCTAGTGCCTAATTAAGGCGCAACTAGAAAGCAACTAGGACGCAAGCAGGGCGCAAAGAGGGCGCAAGTAGGGTGCAACTAGGGTACAACTAGGACACAACTAGAGCGCAAGTAGGGGAGAACTAGGATGTAACTAGAGTGCAACTAGGGCGCAACTAGAAACTAGCTAGAACATAACTGAGATGTAACTACGGCGCAAGTAGGACGCATTTAGGGCTCAACTAGGGCGCAACTAGGGTGCAAGAAGGGCGCAACTAGGGCACAACTAGGATGCAACTAGGGCACATCCAGGGCGTAAGTAGGGCGCAGGTAGGGCGCAAGTAGGGCGCAACTAGGGCGCGTGTAGGGCACAACTAGGACACAGGTAGCATGCAAGTAAGGCGTAAGTAAGGTGCAACTAGGGAGCAAGTAGGGCGCAAGTAGGGCTTAAGTAGGGCGCAATCAGGGCGCAACAAGGGTGCAAGTTGGGCGCAAGTAGGGCGCAACTGGGGCGCAACTAGGGTGCAACTAGGACACAAGTGAGGCGCAAGTAGGACACAAGTAGGGTGAAACTAGGGCGCAACTAGGGTGCAACTAGGGCGCAAGAAGGACACAAGTAGGGCAAAATTAGGGTGCAACTAGGGCGTAACTAGGGCACAACTAGGGCGCAAGTAGGGCGCATCTAGTGGACAACTAGGGCGTATATAGGGCGCAAGAAGGGCGCAACTAGGGCGTAACTAGGGCGCCAGTGGGGCGTAAGTAGGGCGCAACTAGGGCGCAACAAGGATGTAACTAGGACGCAATTAGGGTGCAACTAGGGTGCAACTAGTGCACAACTAGGGTGCAAGTACGGCGCAAGTAGGATGCAACTAGGGCGCATGTAGGACGCAATTAGGGCGCAACTAGGACGTAACTAGGGCACAAGTAGGGCACAACTAGGACGAAAGTAGGGTGCAAGTAGGGCGCAACTAGGGTGTAACTAGGACTTGACGAGGGGGTTATTAGGGCATAGCTAGTGCCCAACTGAGGCGCAACTAGAGCGTATCTAGGGTGCAACTAGGACGCAACTAGGACGCAAGTATGGTGCAAGTAGGAAGCAACTAGGGTGCAACTAGGGTGCAACTAGGGTGCAACTAGGGCGCAACTAGGGAGTAACTAGGATGCAACTAAGGCATAACTAGGGCGCAAATAGGACGCAAGTAGGACGCAACCAGGGTGCAAGTAGGGTGCAACTAAGGCATAACTAGGAAAAAACTAGGGCGCAGCTAGGGTGCAAGTAGGGTACAAGTAGGGTGCAACTAGGGCGCATGTAGGACACAAATAGGGCACAAGTAAGACACAAGTAAAGCGTAAGTAGGGTACAACTAGGGAGCAAGTAGGGCGCAAGTAGGACTGCACAACTAGGGTGCAACTAGGGTGCAAGTAGAGAGAAAGTAGGGTACAATTAGGGTGCAACTAGGGGGCAACTAGGACGCAAGTAGGGTGCAAGTAGGGCGCAAGTGGGGTGCAACTAGGGCGCAAGTAGGGCGCAACAAGGGCGCAAGTAGGGTGCAACTAGGGTGCAACTAGGGGGCAACTAGGGTGCAAGAAGGGCACAAGTAGGACACAACTAGGGTGCAACTAGGGTGCAACTAGGGGACAACTAGGGCGCAAGTAGGACGCAACTAGGACGTAACTAGGGCGCAACTAGGGCGCAAGTACGACACAAGTAGGACGCAACTAGGACGCAACTAGGGCGCAGGTATTATGCAACTAGGGCGCAACTAGGACGCAACTAGGGTACAACTAGGGTGCAACTAGGACGTAGCTAGTGCCCAACTGAGACGCAACTAGGGCGCAACTAAGGCTCATGTAGGTGCAACTAGGGTGCAACTAGGGCGCAAGTAGGGCGTAACTAGGGCGCAACTAGGGCGTAACTAGGACGCAACTAGGGCGCAACTAGCGCGTAGCTAGTGCCCAACTGAGGCACAACTAGGACGCAAGTAGGGCGCAAGTAGGGTGCAACTAGGACACAACTAGGATGCATGTAGGGCACAATTAGGACGCAACTAGGACGCAACTAGAACTAGGACGCAAGTGGGACGCAACTTAGGCACAACTAGGACGCAAGTAGGGCGCAACTAGCGTGCAACTAGGACGCAACAAGGGCGCAAGTAGGACGCAACTAGGACGCAAGTATGGCGCAAGTAGGGTGCAATTAGGGCGCAACTAGGATGCATGTAGGACGCAATTAGGACACAACTAGGACACAACTAGAACTAGGGCGTAAGTGGGACGCAACTGAGGCACAACTAGGACGCAAGTAGGGCGCAACTAGCGTGCAACTAGGACGCAACAAGGGTGCAAGTAGGACACAACTAGGACGCAATTATGGCGCAAGTAGGACGCAAGGAGGGCGCAAGTAGGACGCAACTAGGGCGCAACTAGGGCATAACTAGGACGCAAGTAGGACGCAGGTAGGGTGCAAGTAGGGCGCAACTACGGTGCAACTAGGGCGCAACTAGGGCGCAACTAGGGCGCAACTAGGCCGTAACTAGGGCGCAACTACGACGTAGCTAGTGCCCAAATGAGGTGCAACTAGCGTACAACTAGGGCGCAACTAGGACGCAACTAGGGTGTAGCTAGTGTCCAACTGAGGCACGACTAGGGCGCAACTAGGGCGCCCGAAGGGCACAACTAGGGCGCAACTAGGACACAAGTAGGGTGCAAGTAGGGCGCAACTTGGGTGCAACTAGGGTGCAACTAGGGCGCAATTAGGGCGCAACTAGGGCACAACTAGGATGCAACTAGGGCATAACTAGGACATAGCTAGTGCCCAACAAGGGCACAACTAGGGCGCAATTAGGACAAAACCAGGGCACATCTAGGCTGGAAGTAGGGTGCAAGTAGGGCACAACTAGGACAAAACTAGGGTGCAACTAGCAGTATCTAGTGCCCAACTGAGGTGCAACGAGGGCGTAACTAGGGTGCAAGTAGGGCGCTGGTAGGGCGCAAGTAGGACGCAACTAGGGCGTAACTAGGACGCAACTAGGTCGCGAGTAGGACGCAACTAGGTCGCATCTACGACGCAACTAGGGCACAACTAGGGCGTAGCTAGTGCCAACCTGTGGTACAACTTGGAGGCAACTAGGGCGCAAGTTGTGCGCAACTAGGGCACAAGTTGGGTGCAACTAGGGTACAACTAGGACGTATCTAGGGCGCAAGTAGGGCGGAAGTAGGCCGTAACTAAGGCACAACTAGGGCACAACTATGAAACAATTAGAGTGCAACTAGGGCGCAACTAGGGCGTAACTAGTGCCAACTGAGGTGCAACTAGGGCGCAACTAGGACGCAAGTAGGGCGCAAGTAGGACGCAAGTAGGGGGCAACTAGGACGCAATTAGGATGCAACTAGGGCGCGAGTAGGATGCAACTAGGTCGCATCTAGGAGGCAACTAGGGCGCAACTAGGGCTTAGCTAGTTCCAACCTGCGGCGCAACTTGGACGCAACAAGGGCGCAAGTAGGGCGCAACTAGGGCGCACGTAGGCCGCAACTAGGGTGCAACAAGGACGCGACTAGGGTGTAAGCAGGGCACAAGTAGGGCGCAACTAGGGCGCAACTAGGGCGCAACTATGGCGTAACTAGGGTGCAACTAGGGCGTAGCTAGGGTGTATATAGTGCCTAACTGAGGTGTAACTAGAACACAACTAGGGCGCAAGTAGGGTGCAAGTAGGGCGCAAGTAGGACGCAACTAGGGTGCAACTAGGACGTAACTAGGACGCGAGTAGGACGCAACTAGTTCGCATCTAGGACACAACTAGGGCACAACTAGGGCGTAGCTAGTGCCAACCTGGGGCTCAACTTGGACGCAACTAGGGCACATGTAGGGCACAACTAGGGCCCAACTAGTGCGTAACTAGGGGGCAAGTAGGGCACAACTTGGACGCAAGTAGGGTGCAACTAGGGTGCAACTTTGACGCGACGAGGACGCAACTAGGGCATAGCTAGTGTCCAACTGAGGCGCAACTAGGGCGTATCTAGGGTGCAACTAGGGCGTATTTAGGACGCAAATAGGACGCAAGTATGGCACAAGTAGGGCGCAACTAGGGCGCAACTAGGGTGTAAAAAGGGCGCAACTAGGGCGCAACTAGGACGCAACTAGGGTACAACTAGGACGCAAGTAGGACGCAAGTAGGGCACGACTTGGGTGCAAGTAGGACTCAACTAGGGCATAACTAGGATGCAACTAGGGCGTAGCTAGGATGCAAGTAGGGAACATGTAGGGTGCAACTAGGGCGAATGTAGGGCACAACTAGGGCACAAGTAAGACACAAGTAAGGCGTAAGTAGGGCACAACTAGGGAGCAAGTAGGACGCAAGTAGGGCTAAAGTAGGGCACAACTAGGGTGCAACTAGGGCGCAAGTAGGACGCAAGTAGGGTGCAAGTAGGGCGCATATAGGGCGCAACTAGGACGCAAGTAGGGTACAAGTAGGGTGCAAGTGGGGTGCAACTAGGGCACAAGTAGGACGCAACAAGGGCGCAAGTATGGTCCAACTAGGGTGGAACTAGGGGACAACTAGGGCATAACTAGGGTGCAACTAGGGCGCAACTAGGGGACAACTAGGGCATAACTAGGGTGCAACTAGGGCGCAACTAGGGGACAACTAGGGCGCAAGTAGGGCACAACTAGGACACAACTAGGGTGCAACTAGGGTGCAACTAGGACGTAGCTAGTGCCCGACTGAGATGCAACTAGGGTACAACTAGGGCACATGTAGGGTGCAACTAGGGCACAACTAAGGCGCAAGTAGGGCGCAACTAGGACGTAGCTAGTGCCCAACTCATGCACAACTGAGGTGCAAGTTTTGTGCAAGTAAGGCGGAACTAGGGCGCAACTAGGGCGCAACTACGGCGCAACTAGGGTGTGACTAGAGCGCAAGTAGGGCTCAAGTAGAGCGCAACTAGGGTGCAACTAGGGTGCAGTTAGGGTGCAACTAGGATAAAACTAGGGCACATCTAGGGTGCAAGTAAAGCGCAAGTGGACGCAACTAGGGCGCAACTAGGGCGCAAGTAGGGTGCAATAAGGGCGCAATTAGGGCGTAACTAGGGTGCAACTAGGGTGTAACTAGGGTGCAACTAGGGTGTATTTAGTGTCCAAGTGAGGTGTAACTAGGGTCCAACTAGGGCGTAAGCATGGCGTAACTAGGACGCAAGTAGGGCGCAAGTAGGGCGTAACTAGGATACAACTAGGAAGCGAGAAGGACACAACCAAACCACAGTTAGGGTACAACGAAGGTGTAACTAGGACAAAACTAGGGCGTAGCTGGTCTCCAACTGAGGTGCAACTAGAGAGCAACTAGGGCACAAGTAGGGCGCAACTAGGGCACAAGTAGGGCGCAACTAGGGTACAACTAGGACGCAACTAGGGCACAAGTAGGGGAGAACTGGCGTGCAACTAGGGTGCAACTAGAGTGCAACTAGGGTGCAACTAGGACGTAGCTAGTGCCTAGCTGAGATGTAACTACGGAGCAACTAGGACGCATGTAGGACGCAACTAGGGCGGAACTAGGGCGTAAGTATGGCGCAAGTACGGCATGACTAGGGCGCAACTAGGGCGCAACTAGGGCGCAACTAGGCCGCAACTAAGGCGCAAGTAGGGTGCAACTAGGGCACAACTAGGGTGCAAGTAAGGCGCAAGTAGGACGCAGCTAGGGCGCAATTAGGGTGCAAATAGGGCGCAATTGGGGCTCAACTAGGACGCAACTAGGGCGCAAGTAGGACAGAAGTAGGGTGCAACTAGGGCGCATGTAGGGCACAACTAGGACGCAAGTAGGACGCAAGTAAGGTATAAGTAGGGCACGACTAGGGACCAAGTAGGGTGCAAGTAGGACTTAAGTAGGGCGCAACTAGGGTGCAACTAGGACGCAAGTAGGGCACAAGTAGGGTGCAAATAGGACACAACTAGGACGCAAGTAGGGTGCAAGTAGGACGCAAGTAGGGTACAATTAGGGTGCAAGTAGGGCGCAACAAGGGCGCAAGTAGGGTGCAACTAGGGTGCAACTAGGGTGCAACTAGGGCGCAAGAAGGGTACAAGTAGGACAAAACTAGGGTTCAACTAGGGTACAACAATAGCATAACTATGGCGTAACTAGGACGCAAGTAGGATGCAACTAGGGTACAACTAGGGCGCAAGTAGGACACAAGTAGGATGTAACTAGTGCGCAACTAGGACGCAACTAGGACACATGTATTGCGCAACTAGGGCATAACTAGGACACAATTAGGGTGTAACTAGGGCGTAGCTAGTGTCCAACTGAGATACAACAAGGGTGCAACTAGGGCACAAGTAGGGTGCAACTAGGGCGCAACTAGGACGCAAGTAGGGCGGAACTAGGACGTAGCTAGTGTCCAACTGAGGCGCAACTAGGGCGTAAGTATGTCGCAAGTAAGGCACAACTAGGACGCATCTAGGATGCAACTTGGACGCAACTAGGATGCAAGGAGGGTGCAACTAGAGCACAAGTAGGACTCAAGTAGGGTGAAACTAGGGTGCTACTAGGGTGCAACTAGGGCGGAACTATGACAAATCTAGGGTATATCTAGGGTGCAAGTAGAGTCCAAGTGGGTGTAACGAGGTTACAACTAGGGCACAAGTAGGACACAACTAGGGTACAACAAGGGAGCACCTAGGGGCGCAACTAGGGTGCAAGTAGGGTTTAACTAGGACGTAACTAGGGTGGAACTAGGGCGCAACTAGGGTGGATCTGGTGCCCAATTGAGGTGCAACTAGGGTGCAACTAGGGCGCAAGTAGGACGCAACCAGGACGCAACTAGGATGCAACTAGGGCACGATTAGGACGCAACTAGGGTGCATTTAGGGTGCAATTAGGGTGAAACTAGGGTGAAACTAGGCCGTAGCTAGTGCCCAACTGAGGCGCAACTAGGACACAACTAAGACGCAAGTAGGACGTAAATAGGACGCACGTAAGGCGCAACTAGGGTACAACTAGGACGTAACTAGGGCGCAAGTAGGACGGAAGTAGGACACAACTAGGACGTAACTAGAGCGCAACTAGGGTGCAACTAGGGTGTAGCTTGCGTCCAACTGAGACGAAACTACGGCGCCAGTAAGATGCAACTAGGGTGCAACTAGGGCGTAACTAGGGTGCAAATTGGTCGCATGTAGGGCACAAGTAGGACGTAAGTAGGACACAACTAGGGCGTAACTAGGGCGCAAGTAGGGCGCTACTAAGGCTCAACTAGGGTGCAACTAGGGTGCGAATAGAGCGCAAGTAGGGCTCAAGTAGAGCGCAACTAGGGTAAAACTAGGGTGCAATTAGGGTGCAACTAGAACAAAACTAGGGCAGATCTAGGGTGCAAGTAGAGCACAAGTGGGCGCAACTAGGACGCAACTAGGGCGCAAGTAGGACGCAACTAGGGTGCAACAAGGGCGTAACTAGGACGTAACTAGGGTGCAAGTAGGACGCAACTAGGGCGCAACTAGGGTGCAAATAGGGTGTAACCAGGGTGTATCTTGTGCCCAAGTGAGGTGCAACTAGGGCGCAACTAGGGCGTAAGCATGGCGCAACTAGGATGCAAGTAGGGCGCAATTAGGGCGCAACTAGGATACAACTAGGACGCGAGTAGGGCACAACGAAACCGCATCTAGGGTGCAACTAATGTGCAATTAGGTTGAAACTAGGGCGTAGCTAGTGCCCAACTGAGGCGCAAGTAGTAAGCAACTAGGGCGCAAGTAGGGCGCAACTAGGGTGCAAGTAGGGCGCAACTAGGGTACAACTAGGACACAACTAGAGCGCAAGTAGGGAGGAACTAAGATGCAACTAGAGTGCAACTAGGATGCAACTAGAAAATAGCTAGTGCCCAACTGAGATGTAACTACGGCGCAACTAGGACGCATTAAGGGCTCATCTAGGGCGCAAATAGGTCACAAGTATGGCGCAAGTAGGGTACGACTAGGGTACAACTAGGGTGCAACTAGGGCACAACTAGGACGCAACTAGGCCACAACTAGGGCGCAACTAGGGTGTAACTAGGGCACAAATAGGGCGCAAGTAAGGCGCAAGTAGGACGTAGCTAGGGCGCAAATAGGGTGCAAATAGGGCATAACTAGGGCGTAACTAGGACGCAACTAGGATGCAAGTAGGACACAAGTAGGGTGCAACTAGGGTGCATGTAGGACACAAGTAGGGCACAAGTAGGATGAAAGTAAGGCATAAGTCTGGCACAACAAGGGAGCAAGTAGGACGCAAGTAGGGATTAAGTAGGGCGCAACTAGGGTGCAACTAGGGCACAAGTAGGGCGCAAGTAGGGTGCAAGTAGGGTACAACTAGGGCGCAACTAGGATGTAAGTAAGGTGCAAGTAGGACGAAAGTAGGGTGCAACTAGGGCACAAGTAGGGCAAAACAAGGGCGCAAGTAGGGTGCAACTAGGGTGTAACTAGGACACAACTAGGGTTCAACTAGGGTGCAATGAGGGCATAACTAGGATGCAAGTAGGACGCAAGTAGGGCACAACTAGGGTGTAACTAGGGCGCAAGTAGGACGCAAGTAGGATCCAACTAGGGTGCAACTAGGACGCAACTAGGACGCATGTATTGTGCAACTAGGGCACAACTAGGGTGCAACTAGGGTGTTACTAGGGCGTAGCTAGTGTCCAACTGAGACGCAACAAGGGTGCAACTAGGGCACAAGTAGGGTACAACTAGGACGCAACTAGGGCGCAAGTAAGGTGGAACTAGTACGTAGCTAGTGCCCAACTGAGGCGCAACTAGGGAACAAGTATGGCTCAAGTAAGGCACAACTAGGGCGCAACTAGGATGCAACTTGGACGCAACTAGGACGCAAGTAGGGTGCAACTAGAGTGCAAGAAGGGCTCAAGTAGGGTGCAACTAGGGTGCTACTAGGGTGCAACTAGGGCGGAACTAGGATGAATCTAGGGCACATCTAGGGCGCACGTAGAGCGCAAGTGGGTGTAACTAGGGCGCAACTAGGACGCAAGTAAGACGCAACTAGGGTGCAACAAGGACGCACCTAGGGCGCAACTAGGGTGCAAGTAGGGCACAACTAGGATGAAACTAGGGTACAATTAGGGCGCAACTAGGGTTGATCTGGTGCCCAACTGAGGTGCAACTAGAGCGCAACTAGGGTGCAAATAGGGCGCAACTTGGGCGCAACTAGGATGCGACTAGGGCGCAAGGAGGACGCAACTAGGGTGCATTTAGGGTGCAAGTAGGGTGCAGCTAGGGTGAAACTAGGACGTAACTAGTGCTCAACTGAGGCGCAACTAGGACGCAACTAGGACGTAAGTAGGGTGCAACTAGGATACAAGAAAGGCACAACTAGGGTACAACTAGGATGCAACTAGGGCGCAAGTAGGACGGAAGTAGGACGAAACTAGGGTGCAACTAGAGCGCAACTAGGGTACAACTAGGGTGTAGCTAGTGTCCAACTGAGATGCAACTACGGCGAAACTAAGATGTAACAAGGACGTAACTAGGGCGCAACTAGGGCACAAATAGGGCACAAGTAGGGTCCAAGTAGGACGCAAGTAGGATACATCTAGGGCGTAACTAGGGCACAAGGAGGGTGCTACTAGGATGCAACTAGGGTACAACTAGGGTTCAACTAGGGCGTAGCTAGTACCCAATTGAGGTGCAACCAGGGCGCAACTAGGGCGCAATTAGAGTGCAACTAGGGTGCAAATAGGCCGCAACTAGGGCGCAACTTGGACGCAACTAGGACGCAACTAGGGTGCAACTAGGACACAACTAGGACGCAAGTAGCGGGCAAGTAGGATACAGCTAGGACGCAAGTAGGGCACAACTAGGACGTAACTAGGGCTTAACTAGGGTGCAAGTAGGGCGCAACGAGGGTCCAAGTAGGGTGCAAGTAGGGCGCAACTAGGACGAAACTAGGGCGTAACTAGGACATAGCTAGTTTCCAACAGAAGCGTACCTAGGGCGTAACTAGAAAGCAACTAGGGCGGAACTATTACGCTAGTAGGACGCAAGTATGGCGCAAGTGGGACGCAAGTAGGGCATAACTAGGGCGCAACTAGGGTGCAACTAGGGCATAACTAGGGCGCAACTAGGGCACAACTAGGACGCAAGTAAGGCACAAGTGGGACACAACTAGGGCGCAAGTAGGGCGTAACTAGGACACAACTAGGGCGTAACTAGGATGCAACTAGGGTGCAAGTAGGGCGCAAGTAGGACGCAAGTAGGGTGTAACTAGGGTGTATGTAGGGTACAACTAGGGCGCAAGTAGGGCGCAAGTAGGGCGTAAGTAGGGCGCAACTAGGGAGCGAGTAGGACGCAAGTATGGCTTAAGTAGGGTGCAATCAGGGTGCAACTAGGGTGCAAGTAGGACGCAAGTAGGGCGTAACTAGGGCGCAAGTAAGGCGCAACTAGGGCACAAGTAGGACGCAAGTAGGGCGCAAGTAGGGTACAACTAGGACACTAGTAGGGCGCAACAAGGGTGCACGTAGGGTACAACTAGGGCGCAACTAGGAAGCAACTAGGACGCAAGAAGGGTACAAGTAGGGAACACCTAGGGTGGAACTAGGGCGCAACTAGGGTACAACTAGGGCGCAAGTAGGGTGGAACTAGGGCACAACTAGGGCGCAACTAGGGCGCAACTAGGGTGCAACTAAGGTGCAACTAGTGTGTAACTAGGGCGCAAGTAGGGCGTAAGTAGGGTGCAACTAGGGCTGAAGTAGGGCGTAACTATGGTGCAAGTAGGGTGCAAGTAGGGCACAAGTAGGACACAAGTAAGGGCCAACTAGGACACAAGTAGGGTGCAAGTAGGAGCAACTAGGACACAACTAGGACGCAAGTATTGTGTAACAAGGACACAACTAGAGTGCAACTAGGGCGCAACTAGGGTGCAACTAGGGTGCAACTAGGACACAAGTAGGGTACAACAAGGACGTAACTAGGGCACAAGTAGGACGCTACTACGGCATAGCTAGTGTCCAACTGAGGCGCAACTAGGGTGCAAGTATGGCGCAAGTAAGGCGCAACTAGGGCGCAACTAGGGCGCAACTAGGGCGCAACTAGGATGCAACTAAGGTGCAACTAGGGTGCAACTAGAGCGCAAGTTGGGCTCAAGTAGTGTGCAATTAGGGCACAACTAGGATACAACTAGGCGCAACTAGGACGCAACGAGGGCACATCTAGGGTGCAAGTAGGGCGCAAGTGGGTGCAACTAGGGCGCAACCAGGACGCAAGTAGGACGCAAGTAGGGTGCAACAAGGGCACAACTAGGGTGCAACTAGGGCGCAAGTAGGGGGCTACTAGGGCGCAATTAGGATGCCACTAGGGTACAACTATGGTGTATCTAGTGCCCAACTGAGGTGCAACTAGGGTGCAACTAGGGCCCAAGTAGGGCACAACTAGGACTCAACTAGGGTGAAACTAGGACGCAACTAGGATACAACTGGGGCACGAGTAGGGTGCAATTAGGGTTCATGTAGGATGCAATTAGGGTGCAACTAGGACAAAACTAGGGCTTAGCTAGTGCCCAACTGAGGCGTAACTAGGACGCAACTAGGGCGCAAGTCATTTAGTCCCAATCACCCCAAATTCATGCACTACTATATCTGTGTACACCACATATTTTTCTGTACACGTAAATTCCAAGCACCTTCCTTGTACTCACCCATACATTATGGTAACTTTCATAGAATATTCCTCTTCGGATCGGAGGACGACGTCACATAATGAAGAATCTTCCGTGTAACTTCTACATAGATTTACACTTTAAGAGCTATTACAAGAATCCCGGTTGTGTACATGATGTCCTGTCACAACAATAAAGTTTCTCTTCCTTGTACACAAGTGTACTTTTGTATGTCTTTGTCATTTTAACCTCTGTCCACTCCCATATACACTCCCCTCATACACTTTCCACTGGACAGGGGGGAGGAGACGGTGGGGGGAAGGGTCCAAAGGACAAAGCATATGAGACAAGTGTCTGAAGGAGTGTATCACTAAAGAAGTAACGTTACGTTGAAATGACACATCTGTGTAAATGATAACCTATCACTTCCATGAAGTTTCTCCTCCTTATTCAGGAGTGTATATTTTTTATGTCATTGTCATACTAGATTCTGTTAACTCCTCCACAGACTCTCCGCATACACTTTCCACTTGACGGGAGGGGGAGGAGAGGGGGCGTCCAAACGACAAAAGTGTACAAGGTAAGTCTATGAAGGAGTGTATGACTGCACAAGTGACGTTATGAACTCATATAACTTGTATGATGTTTCTCTTTATTGTACACAAGTGTACTTTTGTATACCTCCATCATACATGTTTCTGTTCACTCCCTCATACAATCCCCTCATACACTTTCCACTTGACTGGGAGGGGTGGAGTCGGAGGAGGGGGGTCGAAATGACAAAAGTGTATGAGACAAGTGTATGAAGGAGTGTATCACTTAACAAATGAAGTTACGTTGAAATAATACATTTGTGTACATGATATCACTTCGATGAAGTTTTAACTCCTTGTACACAAGTGTACTTTTGTATGTCACTGTCATACCAAAATTTGTTCACCCCCTCATACAATCCTCCCATTCATTTTGTACTTGACGGGGAGGGGGAGGGATTGGGGGGGATCCAAAGGATAAAAGTGTACGATGTAAGTGTATGAAGGAGTGTATTACTTAACAAGTGATGTTACGCCGAAATAATCCATTTGTGTATATGATCCCATAAAACTTTTATGAAGTCTCTCCTCCTTTTACACAAGTGTATTTTTGTATGTCACTGTCATACCAAAATTTGTTCATTCCCTCAGACAATCCCCTCATACACTTTCCACTTGACGGAGGGGGGGGAGGAGGTCAAAGGGGAGGGATCCAAATGGCAAAAGTGTATGAGGCAAGTGTAAGAAGGAGTGTAACACTGAATAAGTGACGTTACCTTGAAGTAATAAATTTGTGTACATGATCTCATGTGACCTCTATGATGTTTCTCCTCCTTGTACAAAAGTGTACTTCTGTATGTCACTATCATACTAAAATCTGTTCGCTCCCTCATACACTCCCCTCATACACTTTCCACTTGATGGGGGAGGAAGGTGGGGGTGTCCAAAAGACAATAGTGTATGAGGTAAGTGTACAAAGGAGTGTATCACTAAACAGGTGACGTTACATTAAAAAAAGATATTTGTGTACATAATCATCTACCACTTATGTGAGGTTCTCCTCCTTGTATACAAGTATACTTTTGTATGTCACCATCATATTATCTTTTGTTCACCCCCTCATACACTCCCCTCATACACTTTCCACTCGACCGGGAGGAGGGCAGGGGGGAGAGAGGGTTCGGAGGAGGGGATTCCAAATAACAAAAGTGTGTGAGACAAGTGTATGACGGAGTGCATCACTTAACAAGTGATGTTACGTTGAAGTGATACATTTGTGTACATGATAACCTATCACTTCCATGAAGTGATAGGTTATCATGTATCATGTGATTGGTTTCTATCCCTTGCATACAAGTGTACTTTTGTATGTCACCGTCATACCAAATTTTGTTCAATCTCTTATACAATCCTCTCATACACTTTCCACTTTATGGGGGGAGGGGGGGTCATGGGAAGGGGGGGTCCAAACGGCAAANAAGTGATACATTTGTGTACATGATAACCTATCACTTCCATGAAGTGATAGGTTATCATGTATCATGTGATTGGTTTCTATCCCTTGCATACAAGTGTACTTTTGTATGTCACCGTCATACCAAATTTTGTTCAATCTCTTATACAATCCTCTCATACACTTTCCACTTTATGGGGGGAGGGGGGGTCATGGGAAGGGGGGGTCCAAACGGCAAAAGTGTACGGGCTTAGTGTATGAAGGAGTGTATCACTTAACAAGTGATGTTACGTTGAAATATTTCATTTGTGTACATGGTCTCTTTTGACGTCTATGACGTTTCTCCTCCTTTTACACAAGTGTACTTTTATATTTTGCTATCATACAAAATCGGTTCACTCCCTCATACACTCCTCTCATACACTTTCCACTTGACGGGGGAGGGAGGAGGTGGAGGGGGGTTCAAAAGACAGAAGTGTATGAAGTAAGTATAAGAAGGAGTGTATTACTAAACAAGTGACGTTAAGTTGAAAAAAAACATTTGTGTACATGATCACCTTCTCCTGCCCCTTCTGTGAAGTTTCTCATCCTTGTACATACGTGTACTTTTGTACATCACTTTCAAACAAAATTTGGTTCACTCTCTCATACACTCCTCTCACACACTTTCCACTCGACGGGGGGGAGGGGGGGAGGGGTCCAAAAGACAAAAGGGTTTGAGGTAAGTATGTGAAGGAGTGTATCACTAGACAAGCGATGTTGCAATGAAACAATAAGGAAATTAAACAAAACATGTATAGACAGTGCCACCACTATGTGCCTCTCTCACATCCTAGAAACCACATCTATTGTACGTAGGTCCTCTAGTGTATGAAAGTGGTCTTATTAACTCTAACTCGTGCAAGTAGGCGCAAGTAGGATGTAACTAGGACGCAAGTAGGGCACAACTAGGGTGCAACTAGGACGCAACTAGGATGTAAGTAGGGTGGAAGTAGAGCGCAACCAGGGTGCAACTAGAGCGCAACTAGGGCGCAACTAGGACGTAGCTAGTGTCCAACTGAGACGCAACTACGGCAGAACTAGGGTGCAACTAGGGTGAAACTAGGGCACAACTAGGACGCAAGTAGGGCGCAAGTGGGGTGCAAATAGGACGAAATTAGGGTACAACTAGGGCGTAACTGGGATGCAAGTAGGGCACAACTAGTGCGCAACTAGGGCGCAACTAGGGCACAACTAGGGCGTAGCTAGTAGCCAACTGAGGCACAACCAGGGCGTAGTAAGGGCGCAACTAGGGCGCAAATAGGACGCAAGTAGGACGCAAGTTTGGCACAACTAGGGCGTAACTAGGGTGCAACTAGGGTGCAACTAGGGTGCAACTAGGATATAACTAGGACGCAACTAGGGCACAACTAGGACGCAATTAGGGTACAAGTAGGACGCAACTAGGGAACAAGTAGGATGCAACTCGGGTACAACTAGGACACAACTAGGGTGTAAACAGGGCGCAACTAGGGTGCAAGTAGGATGCAAGTAGAGCACAACTAGGGTGAGACGGGCGCAAGTAGGACGCAACTAGGAAGCAAGTAGGGTGCAAGTATGCTGCAAGTTGGGCGCAACTAGGGCGCAACTAGGGCGCAACTAGGACGCAACTAGGACACAACTAGGGCGCAACTAGGGCACAACTAGGGCGCAACTAGGGCGCAACTTGGGCACAACTAGGGCGCAAGTAGGGTGCAAGTAGCACGCAACTAGGATGCAAGTAGGGCGTAACGAGAGCGTAACTAGGGCGTAATATGGATACAACCAGGGCGCAACTTGGGCGTATCTTGGACGCAAGTAGAGTGCAAGTAGGGTGCATGTAGGGCACAACTAGGACGCAAGTAGGACGCAAGTATGACGTAAGTAGGGCGTAACTAGGGAGAAAGTAGGGCGCAAGTAGGGCGCAACTAGGTCGCCACTAGGGTGTAACTACGGCACAAGTGGGACGTAAGTAGGGCGCACGTAGGGTGCAACTAGGGAGCAAGTAGGGCACAACTAGGACGCAAGTAGGGTGCAACTAGGACGCAACTAGGTTGTAACTAGGGTGCAAGAAGGGCACAAGTTAGGCACAACTAGGGTACAACTAGGGCGCAACTAGGGCACAACTAGGGCACAAGTAGGGTGCAAGTAGGGCGTAACTAGGGGGTAACTAGGGTGTAACTAGGGTGCAACTAGGGTACAACAAGGGCGTAGCTAGTGTCCAACTGAAGCGCAACTAGGGCATAACTAGGGTGTAGCTAGGACACAAGTAGGACACAACTAGGATGCAAGTAGGCTGGAACTAGGGCACAACTAGGGCGCAACTAGGGCGCAAGTAGGGCGCAACTAGGGCACAACTAGGGCGCAACTGCGGCGTAGCTAGTGCCTAACTGAGGCGCAACTAGGGTGCAACTAGGGCGTAACTAGGGCATATGTAGGGCGCAAGTAGGGCGCAAGGAGGACGCAAGTAGGACGCAACTAGGGTACATCTAGGGTGCAACTACGGCACAAGTAGGGAGCAACTAGGGGGTAACTAGGATGCAACTAGGGCGTATCTAGTGCCCAACTGAGACGCAACTAGGATGCAACTAGGGTGCAAGAAGAGCGTAACTAGGACGAAAGTAGGGTGCAACTAGGACGTAAGTTGGATGCAAGTAGGACGCAAATAGGACGCAAGTAGGGCACAAGTAGGGGGCACGTAGGGTGCAAGTAGGGTACAACTAAGGCGCAACAAGGGCGCAACTAGGGCACCATTAGGGCATAGCTAGTGTCCAACTGAGGCGCCACTTGGGCCCAAAAGAGCCACAACTAGGGTGCAACTAGGGTGCAACTAGGACGTAACAAGGGCGCAACTAGGGCACAACTAGGACGCAAGTAGGGAACAACTAGGGCGCAAGTAGGACGCAACTAGGGTGCAACTAGGACACAACTAGGGTGAAACTAGGACGCAACTAGGACGTTACTAGTGCCCATCTGAAACACAACTAGGGCGTAACTAGGGCACAACTAGGACATAAGTAGGGCGCAACTAGGGAGCAAGTAGGGCGCAACTAGGGCACAACTAGGGCACAACTAGGGCACAACTAGGGCGTAACTAGAGCGCAAGTAGGACGTAAGTAGGGCGCAACTAGGGTGCTAGTAGGGCGCAAGTAGGGCGTAGCTAGTGCCCAACTGAGGCGCAAATAGGGTGTAACTAGGGTGCAAGTCGGGCACAACTAAGGTGTAACTAGTGTCCAACTCAGGCATGATTAGGATGCAACTAGGGTATAACCACGGCATAACTAGGGCACAACTAGAACGCAACTAGGACGCAAGTAGGACGCAAGTAGGGTGAAACTAAGGTGCAACTAGGGTGCAACTAGGGGACAATTAGGGCGTAGCTAGTGTCCAACTGAGGCACAACTAGGACGCAACTAGGATGCAACTAGAGAGCAACTAGGTGCAAGTAGGGTGCAAGTAGGGTGCAAGTAGGACGTAACTAGGGCTCAAGTGTGTCGCAAGTAGGGCGCAAGTAGGGTACAACTAGGGCGCAACTAGGGCGCACCTTGGGTGCAACTAGGGTGCAAGTAGGACACAACTAGGGCGCAACAAGGGCACAAGTAAGACGTAAGTAGGACACAACTAGGATGCAACTAGGGCGCAACTAGGACTCAACTAGGATGCAACTAGGACGTAGCTAGTGTCCAATTGAGGTGCAACTAGGGCAGAAATAGGGCGCAACTAGGACACAACTCGGGTGTGTTTAGTGCGCAAATAGGACGCAAGTAGGGTGCAAGTAGGGCACAACTAGGGCACATCTATGGTACAACTAGTACGCATCTAGGGCGCAAATAGGGAGCAACTAGGGTGCAACTAGGGCCCAACTAGGGCGTAGCTAGTGCCCAACTGAGGCGAAACAGGGACACAACTAAGGCAACAGTAGGGCGCAAGTAGGGTGCAAGTAGGGTGCAAGTAGGGTGCAAGTAGGGTGCAAGTAGGACATAGCTAGTGCCTATCTGAGGCGCAACTAGGACACAACTAGGACGCAAGTGGGGTGTAACTCGTGCGCAAGTAGGGCGTATCTAGAGCGCAACTAGGGCGCATCTAGGGCACAACTAGGGTGCAACTAGGATACAACTAGGGCATAACTAGAACGCAACTAGAGTGCAACTAGGGTGCAACTAGGGCGCATATATGGCGCAACTAGGACGCAGGTAAGGCAGAACTAGGACGCAACTAAGGTGCAGGTAGGGTGTAGCTAGTGCCCAACAAAGGTGCAACTAGGGCGCAACTAGGACGCAACTAGGTTACAACTGGAGTATAACTAGGACGCAACTAGGGTGCAATTTGGGCGCAACTAGGGCGCAACTAGGGCGGAAGTAGGGCGCAAGTAGGGTGCAAGTAGGGCGCAACTAGGGCGCAACTAGGGCGCAACTAGGGCACAAGTAGGGTGCAACTAGGACAAAACTAGGGTCCAACTAGGACGCAAGTAGGACCGAGTAGGGTGCAAGAAGGACGAGCCTAGGATGGAACTAGGACACAACTAAGGCACAAGTAGGGTGCAAGTAGGACGCAAGTTAGGCACAACTAAGGCGTATTCAGGGTGCATCTAGGGTGCAACTAGGGCATAGCTAGTGCCCAACTGAGACGTAACTAGGGAGCAACTAGGGTGCAACTAGGACACAGGAAGGGCGTAACTAGGGCGCAACTAGGGCGCAACTAGGGTACAACTAGGACGTAGCTAGTGTCTAACTGAGACGTAACTAGGACGCAACTAGGATACAACTAGAGCACAAGTAGGGCACAACTAGGGCGCAAGTAGGGCGCAAGTAGGGAGCAACTAGGATGCAACTAGGATGCAACTAGGACGTAGCTAGTGAAAAACGCAGACGCCATTAGGGCACAAGTGTTGGAATAACTAGGATTAGGTTTTCCCTTTGTGTATCAAATGACAAAAAGAAAAAGGGGCAAGACAGAGGGCCAGAGGTGAGGCGCCACTCTCTCCCCTCACCCTCTGCCCTGCCTACTCTACTCTACTCTACTCTACCTTGCTGGGATCAGGAGAGAGGATAATCCCATGCCTCGTCCTGTCCACTTTGTACCTGTTGTTCGAGAGATTATGGGTGAGCGACAAACTATATCATGGTGTTTATTACACTTCCGTTCTGAGTGGGCTGGAGCGAGGAGGGGAGGCGAGAAGAGGATCTGACATGGACAACTGGAGCGAGGTGTCCAGGCAGAGTGCAAAGGATGCCGGACACCCACCGGACTACTTTCAATGATGGATCTGTCAATCCATTATCAATGAGTAATCTACGGTCGATGACCTCCGAAGAAAAGAAGATCCATGGCCTACCACAAAGAGATAAATAAAGGAGGATCGCCAAATGAGGGGAGGTTGTCCGAGCGAGCCAGCAGCGCAGTGTGATCGCATCCCAAGGCGAGCGCAGTCCTCTCACGCCAGCAGACTGCCGTCTCGCACTGTGGATCATACAGGGCGTTCCGGTGCAAGCAAAGACGGAGGCCGAACCAAGACCCAGAGTACATAAGCTAGATGTGAGACTAGTTGTAGTTTAATCTGTTCAGTTGTATTTCTGCTCATAACCAGATTCTCCTCTCTGGTGCCACTGGGTAGCACTTTGGTGTCATTGTCAGATGACAAGTTTCGAGTGCTGAAAATTTGTGGCTGGTTCTGACTGTCAAGGACTTGTTCAAGATGGCATTCTAAGATCCACATTTCTTCATTTGGTATCAGAGCAGGTGTGCCATACTCTTGAATCAACCTTGAACAGATCTGGCTTTCTGAGAGTATAAGACGGTGTGAGCAGAAGCAGATTAGAAGCAGTAGCGTTTGCCGCATCTGTGATTCAAGTGACCACCAT
Organism: Penium margaritaceum; assembly: GCA_023375785.1. Lineage (NCBI taxonomy): Eukaryota > Viridiplantae > Streptophyta > Zygnematophyceae > Desmidiales > Peniaceae > Penium > Penium margaritaceum. Next base: position 93,298 of record SZWC01004831.1, on the reverse strand, counting down.
GGCGGGTGGATCAGTGGGAGATCATTTCAAGGTTGAAGCATTTGATGGGGACAAGTACCATGAGTTATCATTTAACATGCGGATGGTGTTCTTGGCCAAAGGTTTATGGAGGGTTGTTTCAGATCCGCCAACCGAAGTGCTACCTCAAAATCCAACACCTGAACAAGCAGCAACATGGAAGCGGAAGGAGGAGCAGGCGTTTGCACTTCTGGCCATGCAAGTGACTGAAAGGCTAAAATTTTTGATACGAGATGGAAATCCTGACTTCAATCCAAGGATTGCCTGGAAGCGGCTCAAAGATCAGTATGACAAGATCAGCGAACAAGAGAAGATGATCCTGCTCAACGAGTTTTGCTCTCTCAAGATGGAGGAGATTACCAAGATTGATGATCATGTTGCCCATCTGAACGCTCTTGTACAACGCATTGCCTTCATGGGACAGGCTATTCCAGAATCACAAGTTCTCAAACTGCTGGGAAGTCTACCAGAGCGCTTTAACCACACTGTTGAACATCTTCTGGTCTCTCAGGAACAAGGAATGGCAGTGGACAGAGAGATTCAGCATCAGGCAACAAGGATCCAGCAACAGGAACAACGGCTACTACTACTTGAAAAAAATGCAGGTGCAGCACAGGGAGGATGTAAACCGGGCGCGGAGTGCTAGCCTCAACCGGATGGTGTAGGCACCAACCGGCGGCAACGGCGACCAAGGGGAGGCCGGTGCACACCTTTCTGGGGTTGCGGCAGCGTAGGGTCGTCTTGGGGGAGCACGAGAACACATGTAGCACAGTGGGAGTAAACTGTACTTGTTATCCAAGTGTCAACATACAAGACTATATGTACATGATGACACATCCTAGGCGACCTGAGGTCTCCGAGCCGTGTGCGGCTCTGTACGGGCCTGGGACGAGCGTTATCCCCTCAGCATAATGTAGCGCATCTTCCCAGCTTTCCAACGCACCAAGAATCGCATCATTCTGTGGAGGAACGGCCGAGATATGGCCGTTTCCGTGAACCACGACAATCTGTCGCTGGCAGCGACAATCATTCTAGTAATAACACATCGGGGCGCCATTCCGAAGCGCCCTGGGCCCTCAATGATCCTTGATTCATTTCCTAACCGGGCCCCAAGGCGCGCTTCGGCCTTGTTGGTCCTTCCGAGGGTCGAGCCTTGGTCCTTGAGGATGAATTCCCGTCACTTGTTTTCCCCTCGGCCTGTTCAACCTTTGGCCGGGCGTAACTTCCTCAATTCTTGATGGATCGATCCCGTTCTTGGGTCGATCTCGTACGGTTTTTCCTGTAGATTCTAAATCCACAGTCAGATTACACATTCAAGGAATCATCGAGCCGTGATCAGTGCCGTTGGCACTGTCCGGCTTACACTACCCCCCCTTTAGGAGCGAGCCGTCCCGATTCGCTCTTGGTACTCCCGGAGGATGGCATTCACCCCGCCAACATTGAAGTTGCGGGCAGGCTCCCATGAGTTGTGGGCCACATAGTAGCCCTTCCACTTGACCAGGTACTCCCATCCACGGCCACAGCGACGGTGGTCAAGGATGGCCTCCACCTCAAACTCTTGCTCGCCCTCGATCACCACTGGAGGGGGAGGCTCCGAACTGTGGCCAATAAAATGCTCGGCCGGATCATGGTAGAGCTTGAGTTTGGAGATGTGGAACACGTTGTGGACTGGCATGGAAGGCAGAAGAGCCAACCGAGCCACCACGGGTGTCCGCATTTTGAGCACCTCGAACGGACCAAGCCACCGGGGTTTCAACTTGTCCGACCGGACCCTGTGGAGCTTGACGTGCGCGTTGTTGAGAAGCACACGGTCACCGACCTTGAGCGTTGCGCCTGCGCGTCGGCGGTCCGCTTGCACTTTCTGTTGTGCTTGCGCCTTTGCCAATGCATGCCGTGTCACTGCCCAAATCTACGTGAAGTCACGTGCGGTAGACTCCACCACGGGCAGGTTGCTTGCGACGTGCAAACTGAGGGGTGTTGCGGGCACCATCCCGTTGACCACCTCAAATGGTGCCTTACCGGTGGAGGCGAACATGGCGGAGTTGTACGCCAGTTCAGCGATTGGCAACCGTTGGTCCCATGCCGTCTCGTCCTAATCACCCACTGTATGGAGGAGCTGCTCCAGCGTCTGGTTCGTCCGTTCCGTTTGCCCGTCAGTTTGGGGGTGAAAACTGGTCGACAGCTGCACCTTGCTGCCGTACCGCTCCATGAGTTCTCGCCAAAACTTGCTTGTGAAACGCGGGTCGCGGTCGATCACAATGGATCCCGGCACGCCATGGAGACATACCACGTGCTCGAGGAACAGCCGAGCCGTGCCTTCCGCTCTCACCGTATCACACGCTGCAATGAAGTGCAACATCTTGCTGAAGCGATCCACCACCACCAACACCGCATTGTGGTCTGCCACTGTCGTGGGCAAACCCATGATGAAATCCATGGAGATGTCCTGCCACAGCTGCTCAGGGATGGACAAGGGCTGGAGGAGACCTGTGGTTTTCGTCCTCCACGTTTTGTGGCGTTCGCACACGTCACAACTCCGGCAGAATTCAGCCACCTACGACGACATGGTGGGCCACCAAAAGAAGGGAGCCACCGTCTTTAACGTCTTGGCGGTGGAGAAGTAACCGCTCGGGCCACTGTCATGGCACTCCTCCAAAATCAGCTGCCAAAACGCAGGCACCGCGAGAACCACCACCTGTTGCGTGTCGCGCTGTCGCCAATACGGTGCCTCGAAGAAAAATCTCCGAGCCTCATATTCCCCATGCGCCTCGTATCCCTCCGTGAAGAGCTTCACAAGGAAGGCATCCTCGTGGATGGTGAGAGACGTGACCCGCATCATCAGGTCCGGTTGTCGTGAGAGTGCGTCGGCTGGGTTGATGCAACCCGGCTGGTACATGATCTCGTAGTCGAAGTGCGACTCGAGGTACTCCACCCAACTCGTTTGCCGTCGACTCAGATTCAGCTGCGTCTTGAAGTATTTCAACGCGTGGTGGCCGGTATAGACCGTGCATTTCCGCGCCTCGAGGTAGCACTGCCAGTTCTTGAAGGCTGCGACCACGACGAGCATCTCCTTGTCGTGGGTGGCGTAGTTCAGCTCCACTCCGTGCAACTTACACGAGTAGTAGGCGACCGGCTGCGACCTGTTGCCAAAGTCCTGCAAAAGGATCCCACCAATGGCCAGGTCTGATGCATCCATCGACATTTCAAACTCACGGCTGCTGTCGGCCAAGTGCAAGGCCGGCGCGGAGGTCAGAGCCCTTTTGAGATTTTCAAAGGCTTCTTGTTCGCTATCTCCCCAACTCCACTCGCGATCCTTGCGACTGAGATTGGAGAGTGGCGCTGACACTCCCGCATAGCCAAGGATAAACCTTGGCAAAAACTAAGGAACACTTGCACATCGTGCACACTACGTAACCTCGGCCACTCTTGCACGGCCAACACCTTGCACGGGTCCATGGCAATCTGTCCATTGTAAATTATGTGTCCAAGGAGTTCAACTTTCTCCACCGCGAATTCACACTTAGAGAGCTTTGCAAAAAACTTCTCCTTCCTTAAAATCTCAAGGACCTTCTTCACATGCTCCTTATGCTCCTCCGCCGTCCTGCTATACACCAAGATATCGTCGAGGTACACCACCACAAAGTCGTCCAAGTACGGCCTGAAGATGTTGTTTATCACTGCCATGAAGGTGGCCGGCGCATTGGTCAACCCGAAAGGCATCACGAGGAACTCGTAGTGACCATAACGGGTGCGGAAGGCCGTCTTCTCCACATCATCTGTTGCGATGCGGATCTGGTGGTAGCCGGAATGGAGGTCGAACTTTGTGAAGAAGCGAGCCGCGCGGAGCTGATCAAAAAGCTCCTCAGCTCGTGGAAGCGGGTACCGGTTCTTGATGGTCAACTCATTCAACGCCCGGTAGTCCATGCACATGCGCATCTCCCCCGTATTTTTCTGCACAAACAAGATAGGTACAGCGGAAGGAGACGAGGACGGGCGGATGAAGCCCTGCTCCGTCATCTCGGTCAGCTGCTTCTTGAGCTCCTGTAGCTGCGCGTCGCTCATGCGTTACGTTGCACGAACAGGTGGGTGCGTTTCAGGTTTGAGGTCGATGCGATGATCCACGTCCCGCTTCGGTGGCAGACCCGCCGGGAGGGTGTCGGCGAACACGTCCTCGAACTCCGTACACACCTTCTGAAGCCTCTCGGGCACCGCGACAAACTTGCCTTGGGCCCCCGGCTGCTCATGAGTCGCCCCATGCGCCACAGCAGGCGCCACGTCCTCTGTTTTGTCGAAATCGTCCTCCACGTCTCGTACGAACGTCAGAAAAATCTGCTCCTTTTTTCGAATTGCGCGCTTGAGCTGCACCAAGTTCAGCATCATGGATGTCGACTCCTCTTTGCGAGGCACCGACTGTTGTGACACTTTTTCTCCGCAAGTTTCCTCCTCCATGGCCTCTTCCTTGGACCACGTAGGCAGGGGATACTCCTCGTCTCCGAGCTTGACTGAGACGGTGCGCGCCTCTCAATTGACGACGGGGTTGTATTTGTGGAGAAAGTCACGACCGAGGATCACATCGTAACCTTTCATCGAGTACACCCGGTATACGGTCGTTATATGAAGCTTCCCCATGCAAATGGAGAGGGGACGGGCCAGGTACCCCACTTCAATCGTGCCGTCCACTTGGTTAGCGGCCCGCTTCTTGCTCGTGAGCGCAATGCCCCACTTCCGAGCACACTCCATGCTCACAAAACTGTGGCTCGCGCCACAATCTAGCAGGCTCCCCACCTTCCTCTTGACGCCTTTCCCCCGTGCCTCCAAGAGAAGTGCGGGCTGCTCCTCCTCATACCCCGCGTCCCATGCCTTGACCTCGGAAACCCCCATAGTTGCCGCAAGGCGTTCGGGCGGGCGGTCAAGTGGCGGTTTGGACTGAGAGGAGCAAAGAGTAACGCCATCTATCCCCGGATCTCCTCGTTTCCCGATTCCTTTGTTGCTTTCTCTGCTTCCTTTGTGGCTTGCTTCCCCTTCCCTTGCCGCTTACCCTTGCCGTTGCCCTTCTTAAGACTCCAGCAATCACGCGCAATATGACCAGGTTTGCCACAGTTGTAGCACTTGCGCTGTTGCAACGCTCCGATCTCCATGGGCGTGTCGTTGCTCTCGGCCCGCTTGCCGTAACCACCACCAAAAGAGTTGTGGCTGTTGGCATGAGCCTGTTTCACGCGTGAATCGTACCGTTCAGCTGTTGCGATCATTGCCGACTGGTCGTCGTTGAGGTCGTGTATCACCGTCACAGCGCGGGCGTCGTTCTTGAGGCCGTTGCTGTAGTGGAAGCACAATTTGTGCGAGTCGAAGCCACAGTTGGCAACGATATCACGAAACCTGTGGGTGTAGTCGGCGACGCTGCCAGTTTGGCGAAGCCGACGTAGCTTGGCACGCGCGTTGTTCCTCACGTCACCCACGGTGAAGCGCTTGATGAACGACTCCGTGAACTCCTTCCACGATGTTGGCCATTTCAGGGTAGGGTCGCCACTGTTGCAGGTTGGAGCCGATGGGGTTGAGATTCCGGTCGCGGCCGCAATGCCGACGACCATTGCTGCTCCACTGCCGTATGGATTGGTCCGCATGACGTCGGCCCACCAATCCAACGATGCCCCTCTCAACAGGGTCACGGCATAGTCGCTGTGCGCCTCATACCTTGAGGCATCCACGCCGATGGGGGTGAAGTACAATTCTAGTCCGAGTATCCAAGCGTGTGGAGCTGGCCCATCCTTCTTCGATGGGTCGAACGGCTCCGGCTTGGACGGGCTCGGGACGCCCACTTCAGGTACGTTTGCGGTGGCAACTGCCACTGGTGTTGTCACTGGACGCTTCGCGAGCTCTTGATTGTGATACTCGTTCTGCTTCTCCAACAGGTCCATCTTGGCCTGCATGTCGGGGAGCAACTTCTGCAATGTTGCAGCTGCTGTTGCTTCGCCTTACACGTCAAACGCCGCAGCCAACGAGGACGAGCCGGTTGAAGTCATCTTTGCGTCCGGTACAACTTCTTCCTCAACGGGTCTTCCGGTTACCGCCTTGTCACCGGAGTGCGTGGTTGGCCTTGGGCACGGATCCGCCAAGGAAACGAGATGCGTGCTGGTCTACGCTGACCTGGAGAGATTGCCATGTAGATGATTGTGCCCCTGAGCCAAGGTTGGCTCTGATACCAAGTGTAAACTGGGCGCTGTGTGCTAGCCTCAACCGGATGGTGTAGGCACCAACCGGCGGTAACGGCGACCAAGAGGAGGCCAGTGCATACCTTCCCGGGGTTGTGGAAGCATAGGGTCGTCTTGGGGAGCACGGAAAGACGTGTGGCACAGTGGGAGTAAACTGTACTTGTTATCCAAGTGTCAACATACAAGACTATATGTACATGATGACACATCCTAGGCGACCTGAGGTCGCCGAGCCATGTGCGGCTCTGTACGGGCCTGGGACAAGCGTTATTGCCTCAGCATCACGTAGCTCATCTTCCCTGCTTTCCAACGTACCAAGAATCGCATCATTCCGTGGAGGAACGGCCGAGATATGGCCGTTTCCATGAACCACGGCAATCTGTCGCTGGCAGCACCACTAGTGGCGGTGACGGCCGCCCGAAGCGCCCTTTCTATTAATAACACATCGGGGCACCATTCCGAAGCGCCCTTGGCCCTCAATGATCCTTGATTCATTGCCTAACCGGGCCCCGGTCCTTCCGAGGGTCGAGCCTTGGTCCTTGGGGATGAATTCCCGTCACCTGTTTTCCCCTCGGCCTGTCCAACCTTTGGCCGGACGTAACTTCCTCAATTCTTGATGGGTCGACCCCGATCTCGGGTCGATTTCGCACGGCTTTTCCTGTAGATTCCAAATCCACAGTCAGATTACACATTCAAGGAAGCCTCAAGCCGTGATCAGTGCCGTTGGCACTGTCCGGCTTAGAGAGGACAAGGCGGAGGCCAACAAGAACAACAACTTATTCCACAGTAACAACTGGTACCTCTTCCATCTTTCACACTTACTCTGGAAAGAGTGTGCGATTCCATATTCCGATCAGAAGAAAAATTCATCAGAGAAAGCGGTGGCCTTGAATCCGCGCTGTACTCCAGGTTCCAGAAGGGAGGCCAGAAACGTAATTTCTCTGGCCAGCATGTTTTAACTGGTGGAACAGGTTATGGACAAGGCAGACTGGCCACCATGAGCACACCAGTACATCAAGCTCAAGGCACACCACCAAGACAACGCTCTTCACACAAGAATGCCTCTTTTGGATCTCCAGAAAATCGACACAGAGTCATGGCAAACGTACAATGTTGGAACTGCGGCAATCTTGGACATGTCAACCGCTTTTGCCCCAAAAGAGCAAGGTTCAGACCACAATCTCAGAAGGCAATGATGGCTCAGGATACATTCAGCCAAGGATATGGTTCGCCACCTTCTTCACCATCCGCTGCAGCATTGCTGACTCTAATGTCAGACGTGTCTTTGAACGACTATCTTGATCAGCCAATGACACCTCCAGGTTCTTCTTCTGAGTTTATGCCATCAGGAAAAATCGCCCTTGAGGAAGTGGCATTTTGTACCATTGAAAGTGTATTTCTACTTGTAGCTGGAGTGTTGGCCTGGATTACCGATTCAGGCTGTACCAGGCACATGACCAGCAACAAATCCTGGCTCACAACTCTCGTCCCCATCAACCCACCAAAGGCTGTGAAACTTGGTGATGGACACATCATCCCTGTCGCCGGAACTGGAACAATGCGCATCAACATCATAGTCAAAGGCCACATGGTGACCAGGCTGCTTCATGACGTGTTATTCGTACCAGATCTATCAGCAAATCTCCTGTCAGTGACCAAGCTCAACGACAAGAAACTCAGAGTGATCTTTGATCTTGACAAGAGTTGTAACATCTACACCGCCACTGGCGATCTTGCAGCCACCACCAGCAGAAGAGGGAACTTGCCTTTTCTGCACACTGTTGATGACAATTATGACATAACTCAGCCTGAATTGGCTTTTGTGGCAGCCACTGATGGATCTGTGGCTCCGATATCATACCCTGCCCCCAGTCAGAGCCCAACAGAACTTTGGCACAGGAGACTTGGACATGTTGGCTACTCCACTCTGTCCAACATGGTCCAAAAGAAGATGGCACACTCTCTTCCTGCTACAGTCTCTACTCCAGCAGCTGGTCATGTCTGTGAAGGATGCCTTGCTGGCAAACATAGCCAAACACTTTTCGAGAGTCATCCTTCTCATCGCAGTACCAACCGTCTTGAGCTCATTCACATGGACCTGTGCCACATTCCGACAGGGTCAATCTCAGGCAAGCACTACTTCCTTGTTTTGTCTGATGATAAGACTCACTACACGTGGGTTCATTTTTTGCGCAAAAAGTCTGAGGCAGCTGACATCATTTTCTCCTGGACTAAGTTGATTGAGGATGAGACCGATGTCACCATCAAACGGTTCAGATCCGACAACAGCACAGAGTTTCTGAACACCACTCTCAGCACCTTCTGCAAGTCCAAGGGTATCAAGCAAGAAAAAACAGTTCCTCTCACCCCGCAGCAGAATGGCCGTGCAGAAAGGATGAACCAAACTCTTCTGGACAAAGCCAGAGCCGTGCTACATGATGCTCATCTGCCGCACACCTTCTGGGCTGAGGCAATCAACACAGCAGCACACATTCATAACCTTCTACCTTGCCGTCAGCTTGCAGACTCTATCTCACCTTTTCAGGCATGGACTGGACATCGGCTTGATGTCAGTTACCTGCGTGTCTTCAGCTGCACCAGCTATGCCTGGGTACACCCCTCCCGTCGCGAAAATCTGGATCCGCATTTCCGCAAAGGAATCCTTATTGGGTATGAAGCGGCTGGTCAGGCCTACCGACTCTATGATTCTGCGACCAAGACCATCTTCCACAGTCACAACGCCCAGTTTGATGAGAGATCTGGCACTCATCATCCAGCAACCGCTTCATCTACTACAACTTCAGATCTTCAGACCATTTCGCTCGATGATGAGGCGCCTCCGGAAGACTTTCAGAAGGTCCAGGTCGACCTTGAACCAGATGAACACGATGGCGTGATTCCTCCAGTCGTGCCGCACCTTCAGGCGGCCAACCACGCACCTGTTCAATGCCTCAATCCCCGCCTCCCTCGTGACTGGCAGCCTGATCAACCACCACGACGCTCTGACCATCTCGCCGGGCTTGCAGGTGTCGCTGAACTTCTCTCCACACCTGTGGATTCCCTTGAAATTCCTGAGGTTGCCCTCTTCACTCAGATCGTTGATCCTGTCAGCTACAAGGACGCGCTCTCCCGACCTGAAGCTGCTGAGTGGCACGCAGCCGCTGTCGAAGAACATGAGCAATTGCTCAAACAGCACACATGGGACCTCGTTGTGCCTCCACCTGGAGCACCCATCGTCACATGCAAATGGGTGTTCAAGACAAAAATGGATGCTACAGGGGAGCGCTGCCGCTACAAGGCTCGTCTGGTTGCACGCGGCTACAGTCAGATCTAAGGCGTCAATTACAGTGATACATTTGTGCCGGTGGCCAAATATTAAGAGAAATATTTCTCAGTTAAGTGTTAAGCATTGAGAGAAATATTTCTCAGTTTTGGTTTCTGAAGTAGACAACCTTGATTAACGATGCATTTTCTTACGAGAGAAATAAGAAACGTTGTTCGAACTTTCAGAATTGGACACAATGTTAAGCGTTGGCCAGAACTCCTAATGAAAAACAAAAAAACAAGGGTGCGAAGCTGCACGCAAGGCGTGCATGGGTTACGAAGTACGATCGACATACATGTAAAATGAATTGAGAACAAAAAAAGAGATGGAAAGGAAAATGAATTTTAAATATTGATTTTCTTTTTAGAATTTATGTTGGCTAGGTGATGGAAGAAATGAAAACCATTTGAACTGTACATTTTTTGAAACACGACGGTGTAAAAGCTGCTCATATGTAAAAGAAACAAGAATTTCATTATAGTATGATACGCATTCTTTGACATGGATTATATGCGAGTATATGTGTAATCGTGTGTTTTTAATGTGTTTATGTTTGTATGTATGTATGTATGTTCTATGTATGTATTCTGTATAAGGGGTTGAAACGTTTCTTGTACTAGTGGCTGTGATGCGAGCTGTTTAACTTTCATGTCTTTTGTGGCAATTTTCCGATCGAGCTCGAGTGTGGTCCAGGTTTCTTGTGTCGCGCTGGATTGTGCGAAGGGTCAAGATGGACCTGTCACTGGATTGGCGGTCTCGCTCGATCCACATCAACATGGATCGAGGAATACCCTCCACGTTGCGTGTAGTCAGCCCCAGCCGGGGCCATCAGCGAGGGCCTGAGATGTTGTGCGACATCGATGGGGTTATTTAGGGCTTAGCCGTATTGACAATCCCTTAAGGGACCCCATCGGATTCTTGTAGACGAGAAGTCCAAACAGTGCGGTGCCCGGCAGAACATGGCAACTGCGCCAAAACAAGTGGATGACTCGCGCCTGTGGTCAAGAAAACAGCGAGGACGGAGGGTTTGACCCTCCCTATCATGGGAGAGTCAAACCTCGCTAGCTAAACCGTGTGTAATGTTCGTTGTAACCCCCATTCAAGGACAAAAGCCATCATTAGGTGTGAAAATCGAACAATAGAAGCGAATGACACAACAAGTTGTATATAGGTACCGTATTACCTCCAAATTTTGCATGGGTTTTCATGAAGGAATTTCCTTTTCGTTTATTTCAGCTAACCCGGGATCAATTTTTTACCTTTCTCAAACAGGCTCCAAGTGGGATATGAGCGTGTAAATTCAAAATTTCTAGCTCGACACCCCATCTCGGCAAAAAAAACACATTACCGCATAGTGTTTGGTCGCTCGAGCATTGTATATGTATATGTAAATATATAAAATGTATATGTATATTTATATCTATATTTATATGCATATGTATATGTATGTATATGTATATGTATATGTATATGTATATGTATATGTATATGTATGTGTATATGTATATATATGTATATGTATATGTACATGTATCTTTATATGTATATGTATATGTATAT
>SZWC01004831.1:25211-41877 GCA_023375785.1 Penium margaritaceum | reverse complement strand
AGTTGATTCTGTCTGGACAGTCAGACTGTTGGAGTCTCCCTCTGTCGACCCAGTGTATTTGGCAGCACTATGTCAGCCTGGTTAGGAGGGTCTACAAGCTGTGTGTCTTGCTGGAGTTCCCCTCTGTCGACCCAGTAAGCCTGGCAGCACTCTGCCAGCTTGGCTAGGAGGGTCAGAAGACCTCTGACGACCCAGTGAGTCTGGCAGTGGCTGCCAGCGTGGAGAGGAGGCTTCCCTGACAACCTGGAGGCCATTTCACTTGGAAGTACGGTGACTGTGTTGAGACCCTTGCAACGACAGCCTTGACGGCCTAGCAAGGTGTTGCGCCCTCGGATGGGGCAGGTTGTGTCAGAGCACTAAGCTGAGCTGTGTTTCACCGCTGTTTCCTTGTACCATACTTGTACTTGATAGTCTTTTTCAACTACAAGTTTCAATCCAAGTCTTCTGCTTCTACACATTTGAGTACAAGGTTTGCTTGCTGGGCACAGAGATCCTGGACAGCAGCAAGGCCCCCTTGCTACATCAGAGCACGCGGTGACCTCGTCACTGCAGGCTCCAAAACCCCAACATGGTGTCAGAGCACAAGGACGTCTGGACATGCTCAACATGCGATTAGAGCAGCAGACCCGTGCCGCCAGCAAGAAGCAGCAGTTACAGCTCAAGCTTCAAAGGATGACAATGACTGTCATCACTTACCAGTGGCAGGGTGAGCGCGTGACGTGGCGATCCTACACACATGGAGTTATGGAGGACGCTCTGAGTGACCTCAATGTGGAGGCCCTACACATGGTCTCTCAACAGTTGAATGGCCTATCAGCGCCAAGCTTGTGCATGGACCAAGGAAGTGGTCCAAGGAGAGAGCAAGCAGTAGCTGAGGCGACGGAGCACTCAAGAGAGGAGGCGCTTCGGACAAGGGCACGTCGTTACAACGTGCATGTAAATGGAGTCTTGCGGCAACAGTTGATTGGCACACGTTTTGAAGCTCACCGTCCACAGCTTCAGCAGTAGTTGTCCCAGATTCAGCAGCAGGTGCATCTTCAGCATCAGCTCCAACTGGCACAACTACAGTCGTCATCAACCACAGCAGACCCGCAGGCTAATGTGGCAAAGTTCATGCCACAAACTCTCATGCTAGTGCAGGTGCAAGTGATAGGATCTGCACAGTTGGGCATGGTGCAGCAACGTGTGACAGAGTCACAGCAAGCTGAAACGAAAGTGTCATCCATGGCACTTGTACGAGTACTGCTTGACACAAGTCAGCATGAGACTGCTGGGGAGCAAGCTTTCAAGCATGAAAGCATAGAGCAACAGCAGCAGATTGGCAAGTAGCAGCTCCTTTGCCAACGGGAGCGGCATACCTGTGAGCTGCTAGCTACCCAAGCAGCTCAACCCAAAGGTCAGGTGACACAGATTCAACAACAAAATGGGGCCTTGCAGCTGAATAAGGCTTCATCAGCGTCACATCAGCCATCTACACATCATCCAGAGTTCAGTTCTCCTCCAGACATGCCATAACATGTCCATCTTGAGCAGATAAACTCTACTTCATCTGCTCATGAAGGAAGAGTTCTGACCCTTGTGGCGTTCCTTGAAGCATCCATTACGGCACATTTGCAGCAGTCAAAGCATGCAGTAGTGCCACCAGGCTTTCAAGCGCCACAAGCAGCAGCTGACGACAAGCAGCGGTGCTTCTCAAACACCCACGTGATGATGTCACGAGGGTCGGCATCACTCCATGCACTACTTTGCGAGTCGCAAGCAGGGAAGCCATCGGCAACAACCCAGGTTGCCAGAGAGCCAAGGCAAGCAGCCATCTTGCAGCAGCTCATGGAGAGTGGAGTGGTGACCAAGGAACCAGGCTACCATCTGCTGCCCTGCAGCAGCAAACAGCAGTCGCAACAACAGTGCCTACTTGAGAGAAAAGTATCAGCACTAGTGGTCAAATGGTTGGACGCCTCGCCAAACGTCCACAAGCTGACCAACGAAGCGGATAGCGACTTCGCATCCCAGACGGAGTTCTCATGCTCCATCAAATAGAAGACAACCCAGTAACTGAATGCTGATGATGCAGCAGTGCAGCTCAGGTGGACGTGTCTTCAGCAGCAGTCAGAGGTTCAAATGAGCCTCAAAGCGCGTGACAAGCTGACTCTTTATCAGCTTGTACGAACCCAACGCAACAGCAGCATGCACTGCCAATACAGCAGGCGGCCAAGCAGAAGCCAGCTTACGACCTGTAAGAGCAGCAGTGATGCAGCAGGTGCTCGTGTTTGGAGCCACGAGCATGTGGGAGCTCACATAATGAGCTTACACGCTGTGAGTGTATCAACACAGCATTGATACAAGAGGCAGCAGCATGGTGGAAGCTCTGGGGCAGCCCACCACCATCGGTGCAGCAGTGACGAGCACACCAAGGCGGAGACGCTCGTCAGTAGTCTGACATGTGCTTCTCACAACCGCAAGACCCGTTCCATGACGCGATGCGGGCAGCAGCAGAAGACGAAGAGGAAAACGAAAGGGAGGGACTCCTAAAACCAAAAAAAGGGAGTCAGGAGCTCGACGCAGCAGTTGGTTATAAGTTGACGTCGGCTACAACAGGAGCAACCGTGACATCGCCGACAATGCAGTCCCCAAGCAGCAACTCACTTTGCTGGAGGAAAAGCAAAGGAGATCCCGGAGTGAGGGGGAGGCGGAGTAAAGGCATTTTGTCAAGCTCTTGAAGCAGCTCGCAATGTGGCAAGTAGAGGAGCAGACAAAATCCTACTGGAGTGGCAGGTGGATGCAGTAAGCCCACCTGGTGTGAGGTGGCATGCACAATAAGAGCAGTTGTGCTCCATGATAAAATCCTACCGGGGCGGCAGGTGGATGCAATAAGCCCACCACGTGTCTGGTGGCATGCATGAATGGAGCAGTTACGCTCCATGGAAAAATTCTGCCAGAGTGGCATGTGGAAGCAGTTAGCCAGTCTTGACGAAGACGGCATGCATGGAGACTGGCGAAATGCGCAATCTGCTCACAGCTGCTCAACACCAGATTCTGCAACCAGTGAAAATTCGCGACAGAGACGTCAGACCTCTGGAGCAGACGAGGACCACATCCTCAAATTTCCACCAGAAGGCAAAAGTCGGTGGAGGGGCAAGTTTTCTCCTCACGGCCGCAAGTCATTCTCCAACAACAGCGTGCTCAGCAGCAACTAACCTCACAGTAGGAGCTGAAGTGGTAGTGCAGCAGTCGGAGCAGCTGTCGGAGTGAAGACGAGGAGCCCGAGGTCCGGGAACGACCGTGGACCAGCTCGTCGTGATCACGACAAGTACGTGGCTAAGCCCGTCCGTCATGCGGATCGGAGCTATAAAGTAAACCTGGTTGCGGTACCGTCTGGAAGGTGGAAGCAATGACCACCAGCAGCAGCAGCAACAGTAGGAGCAGCAGCTGTAAAAAATGGGAGACGTCCCAGGTCTGCTACGGGTAGCCTGGTGGATTTTTTTTAAAAAAAAAACCCCCGGAATTCAGATTTTGTTTCGGTAGCAGTCAAAACCCATTTTTTTGGGTTTCCTCACCCTCAAGAAAATCGCAGGGCGAGTTTACTTCTCACCACAATGGATCCTCCTCCATCAACGATCGGTGCAGCAGCGAAGCAGTAGCAGCAGCTAGAGAAGCAGCAACCGGCAGCAGCAAGCAACTGCTTGAATCCTCGTCGGAGGATCTCTCATCGCAAGTTGTGTTCACCACTTCTGTTTTTCTGGCTGCGGCGTGCGAAATACGAGCTCGGAGCAGCACTGCAAAAAAAAAAAGGGGGCATACTTGAAGCCACAAGTGGCTGCTGCGCTACAGTTTGCAAATACAGCCCCATCAGGTCGAGCTGGTGTGCGAGCAGGACATCGCGACCAAAAAAAAAAAAAAAGGAAAGCTCGCAGTCGCGAGCAAAACAAGGCCTGAAGGCGAAGGAGGGGGTTCGAAGAGCGAAGGGGAGGGGAGGGACGTCCGAGTGGGACGTAGCACCAGCTCACCGCGATACCGAGCTGGGCCCAGAGGCCTGCCGCGACGGCAGGCACGGGCGCGGCAAGGCCCTGCTGCGACAGCAGGCCAGCACGAAGCCCCTTGCCGCGGCGGCAGGGTGGCTGGCCGGCGGTCAGCGAGCGAGCGAACCATTCGCTCGCGACGACGAACCGGAGGAGGAAAAAAAAAGGAGTGGCGGATTGCCACGCGCGCAAGTGGCGACGGCCATGGCAGTGGCCATGGCCGGTGCAGCCACGAGGGAGCGAGCGACGAGCTCAGCTCGATGCAGCTGACGGGCTGCGAGAGAGAAGAAAAAAAAAAGGAAAAAAAATGGCGAGGGGCCAGGGGCAACGGTCGGATGTGACGGGGGCACAAATCGGGCAGACCAAAGAGGTCGACCCAGCCGAGAAACTGCAGCTGCAAATCCAGCAATGACGGCGACGACGACCAAAAAACGACATTCCTGCTGCGAGGACGCCATGGAAGTGCAACAAGGAAGGTCTAGGTCTAGAAATTGACCAAGAACGGACGTGGGGGCACGATGGTTGCCTCAGCCATGGCAAAAAAAAGCTTCAGCAGTTGAGGGTGGCTGAAGCAACTGACGAAAGCAGTAGAGTGAAGTCGTCAAAGTAGGTGGCTGGAGCGACAGGGGGAGCAGAAGGCTACAACATCAGAAAAATGAGACTGGCGACTGGCTTTTATAGTAGCAGGCCAAGGGTGGCTATAGCATGTTGGCGGTCCAAGCAGGCGGTTTCAGCAGCGGTCCCGCCTCGCAAGCGCCTCGTCAGTGGAAGCTTTTGGAGTCTTCCATTGCACAGCCAAGCCCGTGCATGAGTGACACGGTGGCTTGGGCTGTGGGAGGTTGCTTCTGCATGAAGCAACCTCGGTGGTGAGTGGGAAGGTGAACCCAGCCTCACCCAAAATATTTTTTCTGCTCCACCCTACCGGCTCCGACAAGACAACGGCCCCAACAAAACCCAGGAAAGCTCAGATCGAGCGTTTCCAAGCCGATACTCAACCGATTCGAGCCCCGTTTTTTCCCAAAAATTCCCAGCAGCCGGAGAACACCCAAGAGCAACTCGGAAGACTCTTCAGGCAGCAGAACTTTTTTTTGGGCAGCTGAAACCTCCACCAATCACTCATTTCTCCACTAAAAAAAATGCAACAGTCTCCGCATTCATCAGCGCACCTATCGAGGGGGAGTGTTAGAGTGAGCGATAACTGCGCTGAGCAACGGCTTCGACATGGCGCAGTCGGATCAACAATTGGAGGTCTGTACGCGAAATTACGGATTTTTATCCGTAAATACTCGGGTGCGGCTCGGCCGGGAATTTCTGATGTACAGGCCAGATTTAATTCTGGCATCCAGGTCCAAGGGGGGAAAGGAGCCTGGATCTTTGTGTGCTGCATGCACAGCAGGGCTGTGCATGCCTGCTGGCCCTGCTTGGTCAGCAGCTGCGCAGTGCAAGCAAGCACTGCTGGGTACTTCGCCCAGACCAGTCAGGGTGGGGCTACACCTGACTGGACAGCTGGGACCGCTTGCATCAGCATATGCAAGCAGGGCTCTGGAGTAGGGACCACTCTACATCAGGTGGTGCATGCACGACTCAGCATTGCATCAGCTACCACATGCACAACTCAACAGCTGCATCAGCTATCACATGCACGACTCAGCAGTTGCATGCGGAGCCAAGAGTGGGGACCGCCCTGCGTCAGCGGTAACATGCACGACTCAGCAGCTAGGACAAAGGCCAAGTTGCCAGCATTCAGGAAGCTTCCTTGAGGAGGAAGCTGCGTGCCTTGGACCGGGAAGATTCCTTGAGGAGGAAGCTACGACCTTGCAGCAGGAAGCTTCCTCTGGGCACAGTGCAGCTGATCAACTTGCCAGGATCCCAGTATAAAAGCAAACTGGACTCAGTCAGTCCAGTAACTCAGCAGTAACTCAGCAAGCAACTCCAACATCAACTCCCATGACCAATAGTCCTTCTCTGCCAGACATCGCCTCAGACTAAGACTCTGCAGTCGCTCTCATCTCAAGACCCCAATAAGCCTGGGAGCAGTCTGCCAGCTTGGGCAGGAGGACGCCCCTGACTACCTGAAGGCCTGACTACCTCGCTCTAGTGGCCAGAGTACGTGCAAGACTCAAGCTGGCTGGCTTGAGCTGTCTTGCTTGACGTTGCCCATCTGTGGGCCAGGAGTTGTGTCTAGGCGTGAGAGCCCTGATTTAGTGTCTAACCTCAGCTCTGCTTTACAGAGTTGATTCTGTCTGGACAGTCAGACTGTTGGAGTCTCCCTCTGTCGACCCAGTGTATTTGGCAGCACTATGTCAGCCTGGTTAGGAGGGTCTACAAGCTGTGTGTCTTGCTGGAGTTCCCCTCTGTCGACCCAGTAAGCCTGGCAGCACTCTGCCAGCTTGGCTAGGAGGGTCAGAAGACCTCTGACGACCCAGTGAGTCTGGCAGTGGCTGCCAGCGTGGAGAGGAGGCTTCCCTGACAACCTGGAGGCCATTTCACTTGGAAGTACGGTGACTGTGTTGAGACCCTTGCAACGACAGCCTTGATGGCCTAGCAAGGTGTTGCGCCCTCGGATGGGGCAGGTTGTGTCAGAGCACTAAGCTGAGCTGTGTTTCACCGCTGTTTCCTTGTACCATACTTGTACTTGATAGTCTTTTTCAACTACAAGTTTCAATCCAAGTCTTCCGCTTCTACACATTTGAGTACAAGGTTTGCTTGCTGGGCACAGAGATCCTGGACAGCAGCAAGGCCCCCTTGCTACATCAGAGCACGCGGTGACTTCGTCACTGCAGGCTCCAAAACCCCTACAGATATCAAAAGAACAATGTATCAAAAGAACTACATATAGTGGAGTATAACATACCTACTCAATCTGATGCAGGTTTTGCCACAACACTCTTGAGGGGTTTGTTAGGGAGGAAATCTCAATCTCTCATGTACGCTCGAAAATAATACTAAGAATTCATGAATTTTAATGCTCACCAAAATTCCATAGAAATATTAGATAAACTAGGATTATCAACTAGTTAAGTCACCCATTCCATATCACAATTAATTAAATTCTCAATTTTTATTGGCTTGATCACCTTATATAATCTACTTATATAATTCATTTGTTTTGGAAAACAAAATTGAGCTCCCAATCCCTTGCCTTTATAGAGAAGTGTATTCTCATGTTGTGCGCCTGGTTGACCATGACAGTGTGAAAAATGAAATCTATTAATTTCACAAGTACCAACTAGTCATGGCAACGTTGTGCTCTAAAAGAGAATTTTAAAAAATTGGCTACTCGTTATACACATTTTGTAAACGGAAAGAAAACTTGGCTAGGTCAATCAGAGAAGAAAGTAGCCATGATGTAGTCAATTTTTGTGTTTGCCAATTGTAAAGCTGGTGTTGAGTTGGTGGCATTCGTGAATGGAATGAGTGCTTCTCTTTCACCTTATCATTAATAGCACTCATTTGATTTTTTTTTCAAGTTCAACAAAATGATTGCAATTTGGATTTTACCCATAGTTGTGGGAGATTACCAATCATTGTATAACTTTGCTTCATAATGAAATGTGCGACTGTTAGAATGTTTTAGCATGGTAATTCATTAATGTCAATAATGTGGCATAACAACCTACCACGTGAGGAAATATGTTTAAATTGGTTCGTTATTTGTATAATTTGTATTCTTTCCTAGATGTGAAGGAAATGCATCAAGAGTTCTATGACGTTAAAAGCAATACTTTTCTTGTTTGATTTTTATTTTATTATACTTTTTAATATTTTTAGTATTTCTAGACTTGAAATAGTATGAAACGTATGAAACTATACTTTGAGTACTTGTAGCAAAGTCTAATAACCAAGTCCTTAAAGTACTTGTTAATAGACAACGGCTCGTATCTAGTAAGAACTGCATTATGATTTGATTTTGATGGACTTTTTTGGTGCAAAATTGGTAGTTATGTTGAACAACACAAGGAAGTGGCGAAACGATTATGGAATAAATATATTATCATTTATGGCGCATTTGAAATGTGATTTGGTTTGGTTATACATATTTTTGTTCAATCTTCCATACAATTTCATGGATGAACAAGTAGAACCTTGTTGAATAGATTTATATAACTAGTGTGTTTGTTTGATGAGCTCGTGATTTGACATGTGGTGGGTTATCCTAACCTTTATCATGCTTCCTCAATTCCAATGGATCTTCTCATATGATACCGTAGTGCCAAATGATTTCGATAAAAAAAATATGTGGGCTGTAATCTTAATTCAAAAATCGATTCAATTATTATCTTGTAGTTTATAGCCGACGAAATCATGTTGTGTGGAACACATGAATTCATCAAATTTTCTCTTCTCGAGGCCTGGTACACCACTAACTTGATATGAAGATGTCAAATGTTTACTGTCTGTGAAGGGGTTCGCTTGGCTTTGCCACATGGCCTCCTCGATTATCGAAATAAGATCCTCTAACCACCGTAGATCGAGCTAAAACATTGGCAAAACACTGAACACGTATAGATGAAACCGGTAGGAATTAATCATCTGTTTTCAATAACAAGGTTAGGATTTGCGTACTTGCACCCAATTGCATGAACTTTTCAACAAAACAAAACAATTATTATCAAAATCATGTCATAGTAGGGTACATGCTAAGAAGGTCATTTATAAGACAGCTTATTGAGATAGGCCCTGGTGTAGTCGTTAAGAAGTGGACAACTTATACTATTCACATTGCAAACTTCTAAAAAATTGGATAGTGATTCAAATGATGATGTGGTTGTGCTAGTTGCTGTAACTTAGCTCATGGACGTGGCTCATCCACATGCTCCATGTGATGAGTCACACCATGGCTTTACTTCGTTGGCGATGCCTTGCTCTATTCCACTGATATCGGGTGTAATTCTATTCATTCTTGTGTTACTAATTTTGTATGTATAAAAAGTTATGAGTGGTATATGTGTAAAACTGGACTTTAATGAATGTCTCGTCATTGTGGGCTGATATATCATAGGCAAGAGTTTTGATATGCTCTTAAACATTGAATAAATCTATTGTCTATCTATTTAACTTATGGAGTATATGGTTATAGAAATTTTCACATAAGAATAGTCTACTGATTATTCCTTCATGAATTCAAGATATCAAAACATTATTGAAGGGTTTAATGTGCTTACAAATTAATTCACAAAGCCACTCACAAGTACTCCAAAATCAACAATCTAGGTTTGATGTTAACAATTTTCGTGCAAGTCTTTTCTTGATTTTAAAAATGTATTAGCTCCTCCATCATAAAATAAAGAAATGAAATTACTCCTTATGCGATCCCTAAAATTCAATCCTCATCAAAATGTTGTCTCTGTTCATAAGAATTGTGGTGATAAATTGGCATTTGGAAGATAGTTGTTTGAATGTTCATGGAATGTCTGACTTCCTATGTACTATGCCATGTTTTTGCTATTTTTTTTGCTACTTCCTCCCGTTTTGTATTCTGATCTTCATTGAAAACCTTATTTTAGGTAATATTTGTCCCCGTAATGAAAGAAATATAGTTGATCTTGTCTTTAAGAAATGTGCGGTTCAATAGGATTTGATTTCTTCATGGACCAGGACTTTTTGAGGTCACACAAAGAATTTTTTCGTGGAAGTTGCCAGCCGCCAGATTCTGATGTGTGAACATTCATGCGAACAATTTCAAGCAAACAAAACGGTCCAAATTGCCCTGTTCTAAGTGAGAACAGGGCACTGATGCTCTCTTCACTGCTTGTAGAGTGTATGCAACACATCACATCGGTCCAAATTTAGAAGTTTTACCAAGCTGATCATCAAGTATGTTCACTCAAGCACTTACATGATTTGAAACACTTAAAAGTCATCATGGACGCTTTTTTGGAACAAGGGAGTTTACACACTTCCTCATATCACCTCCGTATTTATCATGGAGCCATGCTCTTTCAAGCTTCACACTTTGAGACACCTAGGTTTTCTGCAAAAGCTAACTATTTCAAGCTTATTCCCCCTTGGTGGCACCACCCCATCTTTTAAATCACAAATTTGCAAGGTACCCACGAGATGTGCAAGTCAACATGGAGAGTCAAGCAGAGTGGCTATCTATTGAAGTCTTTAATGATAAAATAGCAAAAGCCCAAGCTCTCTCCGATGCTCCAAAGGATGATGAATGTGTGGGAGGACTATATCATGTCACGTTTGGGATGTTTGTGACACAAATACTTGGGTGTGACATTTAAGGTCACTTAATATGAAGACATGACAAAAACTATAGAAGCATGAAGAAGTTGAAGATGGTGCAAATACGTGAGCAAGAACAGGAGAAAAATTTAAATAATCATGAGGAGAAAAAGCTTTTTTGGCTACACGTCGAGTGGTGCATGCACAGGTGTGCCAACCCATATTGTGTACACATCAGTTACTTCAGAGGCAACAGCATGAGCTAAGTCTAGCCTAATATTTTCCTTATGGCTAGTCTTCAAATGATTTTCAAGTTACGACTTCAGAGGTTGCACTTGTTACACTCTCTCTAGTGGGCATGTGGAGCTTTTAACCTTAGAGCTCCACATCAATAACGCATCCTTCATTGACTTTGGATGTTAACCTATTGGAGAGTTTCTTACAGCTTTAGAAGTTGGGGCTCCAAAGTGCCTTATTAGGTCACACCTTAATGCCATGGTTAAACATGCCATATATACAACTGATAAAATTTGAAGAAACATCTAGTCTTATGCATTTACTTGACTTGAGCCTCAAGGTCTTTGATCACATACTTATTCATGCACATCACTTAGAACAATAATAGCAGGAGTAGAAGAACCTAAATGGTTTTAAAAGAAAAACATCAGCACCAGCACCAACAAAAGCACTATTAGCAACAACTCCAACACGAGCACTAGTAGCAACAACACGAACACCAACAAAAACACCAGCACCAACACAAAATCCAACATAAACAATGACAACAACACTAGGAGTACAAGTAGTATTAGTAACAGCAGCACATGAAAAAAGTAAGAGGAGGATGAATTTATCAAGGTGGATAGTGGCACCTATACAATGGGATGCACAAAGTGAAATAAGAAAACGAATCCTCAAGTGCGCAAGAGTTTTTCAAGTCGTATTTTTCTTCACTATTCTTACAAATGTTCCATAGATCAAGATCCATAATTAGATGCAGCTCCCACATGGTGTCCCCTGTAAACTAACAATTACACATGTGAACCACTTTCATGTGATGAATGAAGATGTCATGGTTGTTGGTGTTTTGTGATAGAGTATGTACAATATTTTAGGAGATCATGCACGTACAAATACAACCATACATGTTTTGGTAAAGATATGGTAACAATGTAGATAAAGCATAAAGGCATTGATTTTGTACTAGTTCAGTCGAAAGGTAAGAACCTACATATTGTACATCATCTTTGAACTCTTTGAAGAATCGCTATCACCTATCTTGACCATCATCTTCATGTTTCCTTTGTCACCATCACTGATATTTTCCTTCTCTTGTAGTCGTTGATGTCTCCACAGCCACCACCTTCGCCTCTTCTTCTTCCACCACCTCCTCCTCCTCCTCCCCCTCCTACAGCTTATGTTTCCACTACTACTCTACTCATACAGCTTTTTCTACTACCATGACTAGTGCTTATTCTAGTTTTAGAAAATCCTGTCATTTGAGTCTCTCAGTCTTGTGCATTCACAATTTCAAAATACCAAGTTTGATGGAAAAATGGAAGTGAGGCCTTTGCCTACCATTAGATATGGCTTCTAGCCACGGAACCATGTTTGGAGCACTACCACCACCATTACCACAGCTTATGGCAAGCTTCAGCACCAAACACTCTCCATTACAATGAGTGAATTAGCTCCATGCCCCAACCCACCCTATCTTGCTTTCCCATGCCTGGGCCTACCTTGCATGTCGTGTTGTATCTCCTACCGTGCTTCCTTTTCCTACCCTTTTTGCCTTCACCACTTTTGGTCTGCTTGCTCTAGACTAGCCAGTTTGCACCCATCAAGTTTCACCCTACCTCTCTCACACTACCAATCCCATCCTGCCTCACCCCACCTTAAGTCACCCCGCTCCATTTTGCCTCGTCTCACCTAGCCCCGCACAACCTTGTCCATCCCGTCTTGCCCCGTGCAATCACATATTACCCCAGTCATTGCCATCCACCAACAATGAATACCTCGCCCTAGCCCCCATCGGCCCACTCGAACCGCACCGCCCCGCGCCCCATGCCCTGCCCCATCGAATCCCACCTTGCCTTACTCAATCCAACCCTGTGACATCCCACCCCCTCTCCCATGTCAGTCCTTACTACCTTTCCCAGCCTAGCCCCTTCTCTTTATTACCATTCACCTATGCCCCCATTTCTTATTTCCTTGGAAGACATTGCCAAGTTTTGAACTTTTGTCTTCTACCACGTTTCTATACCTTTGACACACTATGACATTGTGATAGTAGTTGTAAGGGAACTTGAAAAACACATAAAGAGGCTTTTCCAACATAAGGCATTTCTAGGGATTGTGAAGAGGAAGACCCTGAGTTTGAGGCTCATGCGGGAAACGAGGTAAAACTGCCCCATCTTCTTGGGGCTTATGCACATGATCAGCTCTTATTGCCCCTCCATTTTGGCGAATGTGCATAGGACGGTGTGTGTGGCCTATAGTATTTGCTTTGTTGGTCCCTAAAAACAAGAAAGATTTCCTTTAGACATTTTGCAAAATCCTTGTGGTAAATAGTTGTTGTGCACATGCAATCGAAGTAAAATCATGTAAATGTAAGTATTCTGTTTCAGAAGTGTCAACCTTGTCAATGCTCATGTGGCTTTTGTTGGACTTACTTGTATTGTGACCCTTTGAAAGAAGGACTTTGGGTATCTTCGTCATGGGCAGTTACATCTCTACATATTGCGCCTTCGGATGGTGCACATCGAATAGGTGAGGCTACAAAAGCGTGTGTGGCATGCACTTTTCCTGTTACATGATTTATGTTCCTTAATTTCATTTTGTTTGAAAATGCTATAATGATCTACATGGAAAATGAGTGCATACTGGGCATGGTGTGTAATGCGACGTGGCACAACACATTAGTTTCCAGGATGAAGTCGATATGTTTGAGATTTGGGTGGTAGATTTAGACTACACACAAATTATGAGCAATAATTATATTGCTTGTGGTTTGGTCACCTTAGATACCTCACATGGTAAAAAGAGTCACTTCTTTTTTCCGCCAAGCTGCCTATTTTCAGTGTGCTTGCATGTTACTTGCGCGACTTCAATCATGAGCTAGAGGTGTATATGGGGTGATTCTTCACACATTTTTACACAAAATGCTCTAGCTACCAAATATCTACATTGTATTTTGATGTTAGAAATTAGAAATAACTCTTGGGGTTGTTTGATCTCTGAGTGAATGGCAACGAGGGATGATTTCCTGCAAATTCCATGACATGTGTCCACATGAACACTTTAAGGATGAACAAAATGGTAAATTAGGTAAAAAACTAATGGTGGAAGAATATCTATCATGGAATTGCAACTTATAATTTTAATGAAGGTATAGAAAAGCATCTTCATGTATCATGTAATTTGTTTGCTCTTCCATGGAGGTCATTAACATTCCACTTGAAGTGGTTCAATGCTTTTTTTAAGGTTACAAACTTTATTATAATGACCACCATAACTATTGCCAATTGAATCACAAAATTGTTCTATAACGACTAAGCTATGTTCAATTATGCCTTTTAAACATGCAACGTCTGTATCTTTCATTTTGAATAACATTAGATTGAATAGATTTAGTGTTCAAATAAACTATTTGTAACACAAATTATTTAAGGGAAAGATCGAAAATAATTTTATTACATTATTCATTCAAAGCACGCAACTAATAACTTAAACTTATGATACATGATATTGTTTTTGTTTTATATCCTATTTCCTTCATGCAAGTTTCTCTTTTGAAGTACTTCAACCAATACCAATGTTCATGACGTATGACAACACCAAGAATTACGTACTGTTAAGACAACCTTCTTCTGTGACTATGCTTCATGACAAGGAGGGGACACACACTTTATTTGCTGTACCTTAAAGACGATCGTGTTTGTCCCATCCATCCAAAACAAACCTTGAGTGTGTTTGGGGAGGATTTGTATGGGTGCATTGTGTAGATATTAAAGCTTGGTGGCCTGAAATACCTCATGGGATATCCCATGAGGCATTTCCCGCCCGTCCGCCCGTCCGTCTGTCCGCATGTCCACCTGTCCGCCCGTCCGTCCGTCCGTCCTTCCATCCGTCCATCTGTCCCTTGAGTGTATTATTGGAGTGAATTCAAGTGTATATTATACTTACAAATAATATGAAAACTAATCCACTAGTTGATGATGTTTTTGCTCAATTCTCTTGTTAAGTAATTCATCCCCACTAAAATAAAATTCGTAAGAAACTGCTATAATACTCTTTCAACTTACAAGGGAGGGGGTTTCAGATGTTAAGATACTCCTCCCCTCCAAAATTGAGAGTGTTCATGGGAGATGGAGTGGGAAGTTCATCTAATAAACACAAAAATGAAACCTGTTCTATTTGACAAACCATTAAATGAACTCGAAGTTGATTATTTCAATACAAACTTTTTATAAAATTTTGTGCCCAACACTCGTCGTCGATGGTGTACATTGATGATGCACTTAGTGCATAATATGCGAGCCAATCCTCAAGTGCACCTATTGTGTCATGCATAAAAATTGATTGCAAGTTTGGATGTAATTAGAATGGGTATTTTTGCCTTAAAAAATATTAGACATAAAGAATTCTTAATTTTCGCTTGAGAAACTGTGCCTCTAATGCATGAGAACTGGTCAACATTCTTCTAATGCGACAATATACCTCTCGCTGCCACAACATACTACTTTGTTAGGCTTTGTTGTGCCAAAAAGCCTTTTAAGGAAGTAGTAAAAGGTTAATTTGTTCTTTTCAGATAGAAAGAGAATGAATGATGGGACCATAAAATATCTAAGTTAAGTTGTCGGGTTCCTTGACGCCATGGTTGGAGTAGTGATGAATTGAGGCATAGGTGTTCCAATGGATATTCATCACCAAAGTAGAAAGGTTGTAAAATTTCCTCGCATAATTTGGTTTCTTATGGATACATTTTTTCTTAATTTCATTGAGGAGAACATATCAGATTGTTACTGAAGGTGCTCCCAACTTTTTATTGTGACACTGTCTCAGTCCGCCTGCAGTCGTCAAGCTGCTCTGAGCAGGTCATCTTGAATCGCAAGCTCTGCCAGTGTGGTTCCTCGTGAGTAGTCGTTTGCGTGCGGGCTGCAAGATGAACGCATCTGTCTAAAAAAAGGTCCCTGCGATGACACCGTCCTGAAACGAGGCCCCGGAGTCATTGTCCCAAAAAAAACTATGGGACGCGAGCCGGCGGACGGCGCCTCGGGAGTAACGCTCTGCGTTCCCGAGGCAGATGCCGCCGGCGGCTGTCCGGTGCGTGCCCCGTGCCCAACAGGGTGGAGCGCACCGTCACCAGTGGACTGCCGGACTTCCACTTCCCCCCCTCCCACTTCCCTCCCGTAGCTCGCCCGCCACAGCGGTGATGTCGTGCCTCCGCTTCCAAATTGAAAGCGCCACCACCCTCACAGCCGCCACGCGTCCCACTCAACGAGCTTGCACACTCTGCATGGGCTCGCGCTGCCAACTGCACCGCAGCGCGAGCCCATGTGCTGTCAAACGGGGGACATGGGGTGCGGCCTGGTCGCCGCAGCAGGGGCAGGCCGGCAGGCGGTGGCCTGCGGGCCACCACCCATCCCGTCCCATCTCATCCCTCCCGATCCCATCCCGTCCGACCCCATCCCATCCCATCCCATCCCATCCCAGCCCATCCCATCCCATCCCACTTCCGACCTCCTCCCATCCCATCGCATGCCTGCCCATCCTGTCCCACCCAAACCCGTCCCCATGCTATCCCATTTCTTGATCCAGAGCAACGCAACGTTGGCGAGCGAGTTTTCCAGCGAGCACAGTTCGGCCAACAGCGCAGCGTCTCCTGTCGCGTTACGGAAACCGCATTCCCCACGCGAGCACTTTCCCCAAGGCTCCAGAGCGGCAGTACCTGCGCTAGGAGTGAAAGCAGCATCCGCAGCACCAGCGGCAGCAGCAGCGAGGGCACAAAGAGCTGCATCAGCGATAGCAGCGGCAGCCGCAGCAGCAGCAGCAGCAGCAGCAGCAGCAGCAACAACAAAAAAAGCATCAGCAGCAGCAGCAACAGCGACAGGAAGGGCGGTGGCGGAGGCGGTGGTGACTGTAGCAACAGCAGAGGCAGGGGCCTGAGGCGTGGCAGCAACAGCAGCAAGAGGGACACGAGTGGTGGTGGCAACAGGAGCAGCCGATTCTAACATGTAACTCTCTCTCTTTCTCTCTCTCTCTCTCTCTCTCTCTCTCTCTCCCTTCCTCGCCCTCCCTCCCTCGCTCCCTCCCTCCCTGCTCCCCTCCCTGCCTTTCTGTCCTTCCCTCTGTCCCTCCGTCCCTCCCTCTCTCCCTTCCTCTTTCCCTTCATCTCTCCCCTCCTTCCCTCCCTCCCTCCTCCCTCCCTCCCTACGTCACTCCCTCCCTCCCTCCCTCCCTCCCTCCTTCCC
>SZWC01004830.1:141664-153310 GCA_023375785.1 Penium margaritaceum | reverse complement strand
GGCTGGCATGGCTCCAGGTGCAGCTTCCGTTTGTTGAGGGGGGGGTGGGCCTCTTTGCAGCTGAGCGTGCTCGTCAGCGGCGTTGCTCCATTCTCTGGTAGAGCTCTTTGGCTGCCTCCCCCCTAGGGTTAGGCAGATGGAGCTGTTGTGCCCACTTTGGGAGGAGGCAGTGGAGGAGCTGCCAATGTCTATCGTGGCCAGCCTCCAAATTCTGGAGACACTCAGACAGTGCACGGGGCAAGGCTTATATCAGACACTGAGTCCTTCTTTCTTTCACTTCAAGCACTTGCAGTGGTTGGAGGAGGTGGAAGCTGTGGGCAGTGCCATGTTCCCAGAGGCCTGTGATCAGATGGTCTGTAGGTGTTGGGCGGTGGGGTTGAGGGGCGCGGCCCTCTGGCTACAGGCGAGTCCCACTGGAACCAGGGATCGCGTGTAATTGGCTCCGGCAGATTTCCGTCTCCAGGCTCAACTCTGGCTTGGGCTGCCCCTGGGGCACCTAATCCATCATAGTGAACATGGCCTCCTGCCAGCAGAAGTGACATGACAGTCGGAGTTGGGGCATATAATTTGGTTCCAAAATGCCATTCGTGATGAGTTGGTGGAGATTTTTCGTGAGCACTTTCTGCGCACGATGGTGGAGCCCGAGAACCTGCTACTGGGGGGGCTCCGGCCAGACGTTCTTGTTTTTGATTCGGCACAGGGTGCGACATGGGTGGTGGATGTCACCACTGTGGACGCACAGTCAAACAAGGTGAGGGGTGAGGGTGAGGCGCTGCCAACTGCTGAGACCCGGAAGGAGACAAAGTATAAGGCTAAGTTTGGTGTCTTGCCGGGGTGGAGACTGCGCACGGTGGTGTGGGAAATCTTTGGCGGCTCAGGCCCAGATGGTTGGGGATTTTTCTGTCGGTTGGCGTCATTGTGCTTGGAGAGGGGTTGTGAACAGTGCAATGCTGCAGATCAGCCAGGGTGGTCAGCGCTGGTGGTGACTCTGTTCGCGCAGAGTCTCTCCATTGCGGGGATCCAGCTGCAGTACAGAGTGACCCTTGACTTCGACCTGTGGCGGGGCGGTTTGGACTGTCACTGGGCGCTGATCCCAACATCCTGCTGCTAAGGCCATGGCCATTGAGCCTTCTTGATCTGTCAAATCTTGGTTACACTGATCCTCTGGAGGGGGAGGAAATTTTGTTGGCATTCTTGTTCTTGCACGCCTCCTTTGTAGCACTCTCTTTTCTCCTTCCCCTCATTGTGCCAAGGGTGGCGGCATTTGCATGCACTTTTACACCCTGTAGTTGTGCCAGTCAGGGATGGCTTTGCATGTCTTTCCATTATCGGAATGAAAAAAATTTCATGAAAAGAAAAAGGAAGTTGTAAATTTCATCCATGTGAATGAATTAGGACTGAGTGATCAGAAGTGTTTCTTCATAGTTTTTACAGTTTCACACTGGTTCAAACCTTCGCCAACACTACACTCACTATTTGTTTAATCTCCATGTGCACTTCTCACATACAATTTCACTTGACATCCCCTCCACTCCTACTTGCCTCTCATCTTATGCGCACGATAACATACACTAGTGTAGCTTTGTATTCTCAAAACAATATCCATCCTTACATCTCCTTATGCAGTCCCCAAATACACATTCATCATAAATTTCCCTCCCCCTATCCTATTTTCTTCTAATCCTACGTACAATGATGGTTTCTTGAAATAAAAGGTTCATAAGAACTTGATTATCTACATGAAATTGTATGATTTCATACGAGAAACTATTTTTTGCCATTCTAAAGTTTTAGTCTTCAATCAACACTTCTTGTTTTCCCATTTTTAAAACTAAGTGTGCATTGTTTTCAAATAGTGTGCACCTTAACCCGCATCACAATTGTTTTCTGCACACTCTACCTACACTCCCCACATGAACTTTCCACCCCTATCCCCCTTCCCCCTCCCTCTCCCAACCACCACCAAAATCTTAGAAACATTACTCAAAGAAATTCACAGAAGAAAAGAATTATTTACACAACCCATACACCCAACCATCCACCTCCACTTACAATCCGTGCATACACTTTGAACCCCCACAATCCCCCTCTCCCATCTCACCCAAAAACGACCAACCAACCTAAAACACATTACTTAAAACAACGTACACAAGTACATGCTTCTAAAGAAAAATCACATACAAAAAAAAATATTACTCTGCTTGCACTCCCCTCATACACTTTCTACCCCCACTCCGCCCCCCCCTCCTCCCGCGTGCTCAAACTGGACCAGCCTACCTCAAACACATCACTCAAACCAATGTACACAAGTGAAAATTCCATACAAATTCATACACCCAGCCATACATCTCCAATTACATCCCACCCACATCAACTCTCTTCCCTTCCCCCATACACATGACCACCATCCACAAAATTTCTCAAACCCAACATGCACAAGTGTATATTTGAAGACACAACCCACACATTTAGGAACACATCTCCACTTACACCCCACACATACAATTCCCACCCCCACCCCCCCTTCCCCCTCCCTCACCCAACCACCACCAAAGAATCTTAAGCAAATAACTAAACCAGTATACACAAGTACACATGTATTGACAAAACCCATGTACCCAACCATACACATCCACTTATTATCCACGCATATCACTTCTGCCACCACAACCCTCCGCTCCCACCCCACCCAACAACCATCANACAAATTCATACACCCAGCCATACATCTCCAATTACATCCCACCCACATCAACTCTCTTCCCTTCCCCCATACACATGACCACCATCCACAAAATTTCTCAAACCCAACATGCACAAGTGTATATTTGAAGACACAACCCACACATTTAGGAACACATCTCCACTTACACCCCACACATACAATTCCCACCCCCACCCCCCCTTCCCCCTCCCTCACCCAACCACCACCAAAGAATCTTAAGCAAACAACTAAACCAGTATACACAAGTACACATGTATTGACAAAACCCATACACCCAACCATACACATCCACTTATAATCCACGCATTTCACTTCTGTCACCACAACCCTCCACTCCCACCCCACCCAACGACCATCAACCAATCTCAAAAACATTCATCAAACCAACATACACAAGTACACATCTCTACACACAACCCACACACCCCACCATACACATCCACTTCCACTCCCCACATGCACTTTCCACCCCTTCCCTCTCCACCCAACCACCACTGGCCACATCAGTCAAACAACATGCAAAAGTGTACATCTTTACACAAAACCCAGATATCTAGCCATAAACCTCCACTTGAAATTTAAACAGAAATTTCCAGCCCTTCCCCTCCCCCGTCTACCCAACCACCTCTGATAAAATCACTAAACTCAATGTACTTGGGAGTACCTTGCATGGAAGCTTCCTAGTGTACTAGAATGAATTATACACACTTCACCCAGTGCATGAAATTCCTTTTATCAACTATATCATGGAATAATGAGTGAAATACTAAGTGACTTGAATGACAAAAAAATAGAGAGTGAAAGAACCCAAAGTCAAAATGAATCAACCCAATACAGATGGACTTATGGTAGGTCAACGACAACTGGAGCCAGGTTGTCCTGGGGGTCCAATGTCCGGCCTCCTGCGTTTCTTTCATATTGGATAAAATCATGAAAAGCAATCCCATCCTCAATTTGGTTTCATTCCTTCCTTTCCTTGTTCCTCCGCAATGCTGTAACAGGTCCTCATGTAGCGGAAAGGTCGATAGTCAAAGCAAAGTGTTGTCAGATGCCTATCTGTCGCCTGCTGATTATGATGAGGCCAGAAAGCTGCCAAAGTGAAAGTTCTTGCTGACTTGCATCAATGAAAAAATTCATGATGCCAGTATTCAATAATTTCTGACTTCCTATGTGGCTGAAAGAGGTTCTTGAGAACTTTTTCAATTGAAGTGCAACGTGACAAATCTCAAGCCCTCAAAACAAAATGAGAAAGAATCATAAGCCAGTTTTTGACACCACAGTTTAATCCACTGCAGTTTTTCAGAGCGCAGAAGTTTCCGAGGAGTTTGGTTTGCACACTGCCATGATGCACTATTCCGTGTCCATGATACCAATGTTTCAAAAAATAAAATGGTCGGTAAAACAAAAATCCCTCTGCATTGAAAGGGAATCTGCCAGTCCCCAAACCGCAGGGCCCAGAAAGTTCCTGGTGATCAATGAAACTCTCCAACCCAGAGTGTAACACAGAATTCGACTTTTTTAATGAGGGTTTGTTCTTGGCATCTATTCAACTGTGACTTTTGGCTGCCCACAAGCAAGTTACGTTGTCCGCAAAAGGGCATCCACGCCCAACGGCTATAAATGAAAGAATCCATGCAACTCTGTCACTCTTCTCACTCTTGTCTCTGTCCCAAATTCTCCAGGGTAACACCCGCTCAGCTAGCAGTGGCAGCAGAGTACCAAGCACCTCAGACCGGCCCTTGCTTAGCGTTGCACTGACATGAACAGCAAGCAGCCATGGCGGACAATAAGACGACAGCAACGGAGGCTCAGCCCAAGAAGCGGACGTTCTGCAAGTTCTCTTTCCACGGTGTGGACCTCGATGCGCTGCTGGACATGAGCAACGAGGAGTGGTCAACATCTTCCACACCAGAGCATGCCACCAGTTCCAGAGGGGTCTGAAAAAGAAGCTATTGGCCCTCATGAAGAAGCTGCGGAAGGCAAAGCGTGAGGCGCCAGAGTGTGAGAAGCTAGAGGTGGCGAAGATACACCTTTTTGACATGATCATCATTCCAGAGATGATCGGCAGCGTCATCGGCATCTACAATGGCCACATCTTCAACCAGATTGAATTCAAGCCTATGATGATTGGGCACTACCTTGCCAGGTTTCTGCTGTCGTACAAGCCCATCAAGAACAGTAGGTCAGGTATTCGTGCCACCCAATCATCGCGTTTCATCCCACTCAAGTAAAGCTTGTTTTACTTTGTGTGAGTTTTTGCAGGGGAGCCCTTCTGGAAACAATCACAATGTAGTGGTGGACACAATTGTTGAAGAGGAATGCTGCATAATATGTTGAAGGAAGCATTTCTGGTGTAAAAAAATGGCATAGCGGAGCATGTCGGCTCCAGAATACTGCATCACACAATATTGTGACTTTGTAGGGACTGGGGTTGTCCCCAAACAATTGGGGTACAATTGAGGTTGTCTACTGGGGTATGCAATGCCATTTGTACCCCATTAGTACCCCAATTGTACCCCAATGGAGATATAATTGGGGTTCAATTGGGGTACAATTGGGGTACATTTGAGGGACAACCCCAGTCCCCCAGTTGTACCCCAGTTGTACCCCAATCTTACCCCAACTGGTGGATAGATATTTTTGAGAGAAAATGGGGTGTAACTTGTGTGATAAAATATCTTTTCCATGCAGATTATCCATAGATCGATGGGAATGTGGTACAATATGATTATCCACTCAGTGATGCACAGTACCTTTTTGGTCATTCTGTACAGTGCTGAAGGGGTGACGAGTACACCTCCCTTCATGAAAAATTCTGTGAGAAATTCTAGTAGCAGAGAGAGCTGTTCTTCAAAGTGAGTTTGGAAGGATTGTCAAAGTGTTGTACCTGATCTTAGAACCAACCCCTGAGAGCAGGGATGGCGCTGGTGGGTTGCACAGGGAAAAAACAGCGCAGTTCTTAAAGAAATTATGATGGATGGGAAAGTGACTGTGCTGTGATTTTGAGTATGCAGAGAGTAATTGAATGAGTGAAATGTGTAGCTACTCAAAGCTGTACAGATAGTTTCAGGATGCAAGAGGAGTGGAGGACACCATGCACATTTCAACTCCATACTATTTTGAATAATCTCTAGCCACCATTTTGACTAATCTGAAGATAGCGATGCCAGGGATTGTTGCAGTAGATGAAGAATCCTTGAGGTTTTTTGCTGGATTTCTGCACCGGGTTGGAGGAGAATATTGAAAGTTGAAGGAGAAGAGGTGATGCATTTTAAACCAGTCTTTTTTTTTCAATCAATTCCAGGATACTGAGCAAGCCACTCTTCTGAGGCATGCTAACTGCAGTGATGTGCAATGTGTTTATGGAAGCTATGAGTATGATAGCTGATGNTAGTTGCAGGATGCAAGAGGAGTGGAGGACACCATGCACATTTCAACTCCATACTATTTTGAATAATCTCTAGCCACCATTTTGACTAATCTGAAGATAGCGATGCCAGGGATTGTTGCAGTAGATGAAGAATCCTTGAGGTTTTTTGCTGGATTTCTGCACCGGGTTGGAGGAGAATATTGAAAGTTGAAGGAGAAGAGGTGATGCATTTCAAACCAGCCTTTTTTTTTCAATCAATTCCAGGATACTGAGCAAGCCACTCTTCTGAGGCATGATAACTACAGTGATGTGCAATGTGTTTATGGAAGCTATGAGTATGATAGCTGATGTGTCCAATGAGGGGGTATGGAGGAAGGACGTTTTTTTGGACCATTTGTATACAGACAAGAAACTCCATAACATTGGGACATCACCTGTGTGCAAAACTTCCCTCTTGGCTATTCCTACCTACCTCAGTCTTCAGTGGTTTGCCGGCCATTGACCCATGCTAGAATACCTAGATCATTACCCTATTCATTTCTGACACGCTATGATGGAGGCATAGTGAGGTGTCAACCTAGCCCTAAATTCTGCTCCTTGAGTACTGGACTAGGTTCCTGTTTTCATACTACGTTCTGAACCTTTCTACGGGTAGCATAGCACTTTTTTCCTTGTGCACAAGGCAGGGTGTGCGTTCACCCTCATGTGTTGCAAGTGCTAGTGAGATCTTCTGTCTGGCCACGGAGTTACACCCCAGACAAACACGAGTCCTTAAACTCCGCTTGTGGGGATTTCTGTCATTACAAACTTTGCCAACAATGCAGCAACTGCCAGATTTTTAAGCTGATCATCTGCGGGAATTCTGGCTACATGCACCTACCTCCGGCGTTTTGGTTTGGAATGTTCTGAGAGCTTCGGCCACTTTCCAGAATGGTTGACATGATGGATATGAGAGTGCCAGAAAGTGACAAAAATAGGTTGCTCGATAAAAATCATCTGGCATAACAGTTGCATAGGGGATTTTTCACAGGTTATAGTTCACTTTACGGAACTCAATTCGGAGTCCGTTTGAGTGAGATATGGATTTCCAAAGTTTGGAGATCATGAGTCGGGTTCAAGTGACGACCTGAGCACTTTGACCTCAAAATGCGGCAGGATTATTGGCCAGGACCGCTGAGAGCGGCCTTCAAGGAGAAAAGACGGCTGGAGGACGTCCAAGAGACTTCAAGGAAGGACCAGTATACGACTATTAGCCATGCAGGCCATGCGAGACATAATTATCTTGTCTGACAAGGTGACTGCCGCTCATCCCGCTAGGCTAGGAGTGTGCTAGAGGGTGAGCTTTGACAGAGTGGATCTCAGTGCTCCCTTAGCCAAATGAG
Source organism: Penium margaritaceum (assembly GCA_023375785.1). Taxonomy (NCBI): domain Eukaryota; kingdom Viridiplantae; phylum Streptophyta; class Zygnematophyceae; order Desmidiales; family Peniaceae; genus Penium; species Penium margaritaceum. The sequence goes on along the minus strand of SZWC01004830.1, from coordinate 145,833 downwards.
GCATATAAGGGCTTGCTAGAAAGCTGTGATGATGTACTTTCTCACTCAAGAGTCGAATCAGACATTCGCATTCTCTGCAAACCTACATTTACTTCCGTAATTTCTGTCTGTGCAACTTGCAACCCCCTCTCTCACACAGTTGGTCCTGCCTAGGCGGCTCTTAGTGAGCCTGATCACCTCCCTGAGGGCTGCCCCAGTTTCCATCAGTGGTATCAGAGCTAGAACAAGGTTTTGTCTCATCCTTGAGACATTCCTTGCACCCTGTTGTGTGAGAGAGCCGTTTGTGGGCTGAACGTTGCACTACCATGGCGACATCCGCTTCTATGGTGGCCGGCATCAACATCGCCAAGTTCGAAGGCAAGAACTTCTTCAACTGGAGCAACAACATGAAGATGGTGCTGATGGAGAAGGGTCTCTGGAGCCAGGCGGATGAGAAGGAGCAGGAACCAGCAGAAAGCTCCCTCTCCCCTGTCGAGGCCCGTACCTACCGCGAGAAGCGTGACTGCGCCCTCGCCACCATCTACCTCCACCTCGCCGAACGGCAGCAACTCCTCGTCCGTGGCATCCTCACGCCAAAGGAGGTTTGGAAAAAGCTTGAGTCCACTTATGCTTCCAAGTCAATCCTCATGAATATGCAGCTGCGTCGTCGCTTTCACACTGTGAAGATGGATGAGTCCGGATCCTTGATTGACTACATCAACATGGTGAAGTCTCTCTCTGACCAGCTTGCTGCGATTGAGGACCCTGTCAAGGAGCGTGTGCTCATGCTAACCATCCTCTCTGGCCTTCCTAGCAGCTTCACTCCTTTCATTGTTGCCCTGGACCAGCGCAGCGACAAGCTCTCTCTCAATGATGTGGAGGAGAGCTTGCTGTTTGAGGAGGAGCGGCGCAAGGGAGAGGAGGGCGGAAGCAGACTGGACGTCGCTCTCATCACCAACTTTGGTCATGGGGGCGGTGCTACATCAACCAGGACCAACGGGGGAGGAGGAAAGAAGAAGGGGAACTGCCACTACTGCAAGAAGCCGGGCCATTGGGCGCGCGAACGCCGCAAGAAGAAGGCGGACCTTGCGGCTGGAGTGGGAGCAGGAAAATAGTTGGACGCTTTTGCGAACGCCGCAGATTGGGAGAGTGGATTCGTGACAACCATCCGGGTCCTGCACGTCTCCGACAACACCGCCCCATTCTGGATCATCGACTCGGGAGCCACGCGGCACATGACGTGTCGCCTGGAGTGGTTCGTTGTCTACACCGTCATTGAGCCTCGTCGGGTGTACATGGGGGACAACCATGTGCAAATGGCGGTTGGGGAGGGTGAGATTGTGTTTTGTGCTTCTGTTGAGGGCAAGCACATGGAACGTCGTGTGAAGGGGGTGCTCCATGTTCCGGGGCTGGCAGCTAACCTCCTCTCCGTCTCATCTCTCATCTCTGAAGGCATGCAGGTTCGCTTTGAGAATGGTGGCTGCACCATCTCTGCAAGTGCGGGGCGTGTGCTTGCAAAAGCAGACAAGGAGGACGGTCTTTACCGCCTCTACGTGGCATCGGAGAAGGAAGCCGACTCAGCGTTGGCGGCAAGAGAGGGAAAACACGACATTGGCCTGTGGCACCGCCGGCTCGGTCACCTTGGCTTTGGCGCCATCATCTCCATGCAACAGATGGTCCGTGGCCTGGAGCTCAAGGGGGTGAAGCAGCCTGGTGCATTGGCTTGTGAGAGCTGCATTGAAGGGAAGCAAGCCCGCTCTCCTTTCACGGGGGAAGGGAAGGGCGTGACTGAGCTTCTCTCACTCGTTCACTCTGATTTGTGCGGTCCCATGTCATCACAATCCTTGTCCGGCAAGTTGTACTTTGTCACGTTCATTGATGACAAGTCGAGGAAGACGTGGGTGTCGTTCCTGGCTNCGCCATCATCTCCATGCAGCAGATGGTCCGCGGCCTGGAGCTCAAGGGGGTGAAGCAGCCTGGTGCATCGGCTTGTGAGAGCTGCATTGAAGGGAAGCAAGCCCGCTCTCCTTTCACGGGGGAAGGGAAGGGCGTGACTGAGCTTCTCTCACTCGTTCACTCTGATTTGTGCGGTCCCATGCCATCACAGTCCTTGTCCGGCAAGTTGTACTTTGTCACGTTCATTGATGACAAGTCGAGGAAGACGTGGGTGTCGTTCCTGGCTAGAAAAGATGAGTGCTTTGATGCTTTCAAGGTGTGGATTGCTGCTGCACAGAATGAGAGTGGCAGGCGGTTGAAGGTGCTTTGAACCAATGGTGGAGGAGAGTACCTCTCCAACGACTTCCGCACCTTCCTCAAGCGTCGCGGGATCAAGCACGAGGTCACCCCGCCTGGAACACCACAGCTCAACGGCGTGGCTGAACGCGCAAACCGCACGCTCATGGAGCGTGTTTGCAGCATGCTCCAAGACGCGGGGCTCCCGCCAACCTTCTGGGCGGAAGCGGTCAATACCGCCGTGTACCTGAAAAACCAGAGCCCTACGCGTGCCGTGCCGCTGATGACACCGAAGGAGGCGTGGAAGGGATGCAAGCCAACAGTGACACACCTGAAAGTCTTTGGGTGTGGCGCATTCGTGCACGTGCCTGCCGGTAACCGTAACAAGCTGGACGCAAAGTCGGTGAAGGCTGCCTTCCTCGGCTATGACACAATCGGATACCGCCTCTACAACCTTGCCGCACGCAAGATCATCCGCAGCCGTGACGTGGTCTTCCAAGAGGAAGTGAAGGGCTGGACTTGGAGCCCTATGTCGGCAGTTCTGCTTGCTCCCACACTTGTACCAGAAGTGGGAGAAGTACCGGTAGCAGAAGAGGGCGGTGCAGAAGATGGTGGTGGAGAAGATGGCGGTGACAGTGGCAACAACAAGGAGGTGGAGGGAGCTGAGAAGGAGGAGGAGCCGGCAGCAGAATCTGATGAAGAAGAGCAGCAAAGCAACGCACAACAGCTGCCACGACAGTCTGCACGCCTCAACAAAGGTGCAAAGGACAGTGGGGAGCCACTGAGGCAATCCGAGCGCCTCGCAAACAAACAGAGGCCACTGGAAGAGCTGGTGAACCTGTGCACCGTTCCACCACCAACGGAGTCGTCTGACCTCGAGCTTCTCTTCCTCACAGTCACCGATGACCCAGCCACATTCGCTGAAGTCATGCGCAGCGCCGAGGCGGTAGATTGGCGTGCCGTAGCAGATGAGGAGTATGGTGCGCTCATGAAAAACGGCACCTGGACTCTCGAGGAGTCTCCACGCGGCAGCCGGGTGATCGGATGCCGGTGGATCTTCAGGCACAAGCGTGGTACGGATGGTAAGGTGCTCAGGTACAAAGCACAGCTGGTTGCAAAGGGGTATGCGCAGACTGAGGGTGTGGATTTCAATCAGACATTTGCACCTGTCGCAAAGTTCCCATCCATCCGAGCGATCCTCGCTCTTGCTGCTGCTAGGGACTGGGAGGTGCACCAAATGGATGTGACTTGTGCATTTCTGAATGGTGACCTTGAGGAGGATGTGTACATGGAGCAGCCGGAGGGGTATGTGGTGGAGGGAAAGGCGGATTTGGTGTGCAAGCTTGTGAAGGCCCTCTACGGCCTGAAGCAAGCACCACAAGCATGGTACCACAAGATGGATGAGCTGCTGGCTGGCCTTGGCTTTGTGCGTAGTGAAGCTGATCATGCAGTCTATGGGCGCACTCAAGAGGCAAGCCAGGTCATCATCTTGCTCTATGTTGATGATCTGCTCATTGCATCTGACTCCAAGTCTCTTTTGGACGATGTGAAGCAGTCCCTTGCTGCCAGGTTTGACATGAAAGACATGGGAGAGCTCAGTTACTACCTTGGCCTTCAGGTCAAGCGCGACAGGCAGCAGCAGACTTTGGAGTTGTCGTAGAGCACGTACGTGAGCGACATTGTCAAGCGCTTCAACATGGCAGGAGCGCGCAAAGCAACAACACCACTGGAAGTGGGAGCGAAGCTGAGCATGACGCAGACTCCCCGCGGCATGCAAGAGAGCAGCCGCATGGAAGCAGTTCCGTACCAAGCAGCGGTTGGAAGCCTCATGTATGCAGCAGTCGGCACGCGCCTCGACATCAGCCAAGCAGTGGGAGTGTTAAGCAAGTTTTGCGCGAATCCGGGCGTGCCGCATTGGGAGGCGGTCAAGCGCGTGCTGCGCTACCTCGACAGCAGCA